>JAOTQQ010000032.1:1535171-1558575 GCA_026546715.1 Gallinago undulata
AGGGGTTGAAGGGCAGGTTGGAGGGGGCTTGGAGCAACCTGGTGTGGTGGGAGGTGTCCCTGCCCAGGACAGGGGGTGGCACCGGGTGGGCTTTAAGGTCCCTTCCAACTTTAACCATTCTGTGATTCTATGACTAATTTAATTCACCCCCTCCCATTATTTTCATGTTACTTCAACAAATTAAGTGCAACAAACCCAGAAGCAGCAGCTACTGTGAGGGGATTTGGCCAGAAACCAATTTCTTACCATGCCACCAGGGAGAGATGCCAAAGACAGCTTGAAAAGAAAACAAGGCCATATTAACAGCAGAGTCTTAACAGGAAATCATACAATGTAATTAAAAGACTGCACAACGAGTAACAACAGCTCTTCTGCAGCCATCAGTTGGCTTGCCTGAAAACAGAAAAAAGACAAGTTTTGAATTTGAGAAGAACAGTAGCTTTGTAATAGGTAGATATTGTGTTGTGTAGGAGAAAGGAAGGATGGTTGGAGATATGAGGATTTCTCTTGTTGCCCCAGAAAATACAAAGATTTAACTCATTACATTTTTGACAATTATCTCCTAAATTTCACAGCCCCCCGAGCTCTGGAGCTGTTACTGTGGTTGTGAACGCACAGTGAAAGGCACTCTCCTCCCCGCACAGTCAGCGTCCTCTTGTTATTCTTCCAAATGCAAGGGGAACAGAAATTGCCCTGGAGCCTGGGAGCAAAATACTCATCTCAGGCCCAAGTGGGCAAAAAGGAAGAAAGAAGCTTTGCTCAAGTAACCCACAAGACGTTTCACAGGGTTTCTGCTCCAGACTGAACGAATGCAGAAGAATTACCAAGCCCCGGGGTGCTCCAGAGCACCACTGGCTGTATCAAGCTAAGGGGACTACTGGACTCCTGCTGGGAAACTGGGCTCCGCCAAAGCTCCCTGAGGCAAGTTTGCTGACGACACCAGTGAGGATGATGAGGCACTGGAACAGGTTGCCCAGGGAAGTCTTGGGCCTGGAGGGCCCTGGAGGGGTTCAAGGCCAGGCTGGATGGGGCTTTGAGCAACCTGCTCTGGTGGGAGGTGTCCCTGCCCAGGGCAAGGGGGTTGGAACTCGATGATCTTTAAGGTCCCTTCCAACTCAAACCATTCTGATTCTAGGCCTTTCCAAACGCTTTGGTGTGGGAGCTCCAAGCTCACAAAATCAGGGAAAAAATCCTTCCTTCCCTTCACAACCTCCAAAAGATACCAAGAGACAATTGTTTTCTTCCTGCTGAAAGGAAGCAGGTGGCAAAAATTGCAAATGGAACAGCAGTGCCAAGAGACTGGTGGAGGTAAATTGATGATTTTAATGAGACAACCAGATTTGCTGTTTTGTGTCTTATTAGAGCCCCAGCTCCACACTTCCTCTCACAGTTTCCCTACATTCATTTGCTTTCTCCCTCAGACACCCCCTGTTCCTTTCTCTCCTCCTAAATCTCAGACAGTAGGAAGGAATCTTTGCAATCAAGTGACAATAGAGTTATTATCAATGCTCTCAAACAGCGTTATTATTCGGAGACCTGTGACAACACTGAGCTGCTCGCACATGCCCTGAGCAGTTATCGGGAGGAGCAAGCCTACAGTCCATTTCCATTTGGGAAGATTCAAGATAGTAAAAAGTAATTTCCCTTATGTCTATTTGACCCGTAATCAAAGCAGTTGCTTAGAGCAACACGGACTATTCAGGAAAGGCCACATTAAGGATAGGCGGTGATGTTTGGAAAGCAAAGGGTGGAATATCAATCTGCATAAATCAGCATAAAACCACTGCAAACAACACCACAAAATTACTTTTTCAGAGTGAGGGCTATTGGGAAAATGTTATCGCTTGCCATTTAGGAAAAAAAAACAAAACAAAACCAAATTAAAAAGGCGCAGGCAGAAGGTAGTGACAGAAGCTGATGTTTCCAGTGCCAGGCGCCTTTCAAGCCAGTCTGACAAACTGGAAGCAATGGTCTGGTGGGAGCTGACAATGCTCATCAAATGCTAACGAACGGAGCTGCTGGAACGTACCACGTGCAGGACACGGAGCCTTCCTGTCAAAAATCATGTTTGACAGGATATCTTGAGTGATAAATTTATTCATTCATAGGCATGAGGGATTTTTGACCACTTATAAATACCTCTGACTTCCACAATCACCAAAGTCATTTCAGTTGGGAAAAAAAAAAAATAAAGCAAACTAAAAAACCCCACAATTTACACTAAAAATATGCTTCTTACTTAACGCAAGCACGCAAAACTAATTGAAAGTTAGTTTTCAAGACAGAAAGAGAAAATTACAAAATTTCAAAAGCCAGAAAAAAAGCAAAAAAAATAAGGGAGGGGCAAAGCTAAAGTGAACACCCCAAGAAAACAAGAGACATGAGTTATTCTGGCACAGACTCTCTTCTTAACACCTCCTTTTATAGGCTGACTCAAACGTTGTGTGTTGAAATGCTTGTTTCTTAATTACAAAGGAAATTAACTATGCATCACAAGCAATTACTAATAATTTCCTCTTTTTTTTAAACAATAATGACTTGATTTTCTGTTGAAGTGTCTGACAGGTTCATTTCTGTTGCAGGGGTTTAGTGGGGGACTTTTTGGTTAATACTGACAAGCCTAGACCAAACCCAACCACCAACACCACCACTCCACAGCAAATCTGGGCAAAATATTTGTATAGTTTTATAAATACTCCCCTTCTGTGCTACTCAGTCCTTAGAGCACAACTTGATAAAAATAAAAATTCGGAGAAAACTAAGCTGTAAGGCTTCTGAAACACATTCAGAGTGTAGTCCCTCACTGTAATGCTGCTACAGACCCCACGTCTTCACGTACCTACAGTCTCAGTGATAAAGTAATTAACCAAAGTAGAACTGATAAATCAGAAGTCTGTAGTTAATACTAAAAAAATTTAATCTTAAAATAACCCTAGCTCTAATGCCCTCAGATCCGTGCATGCAACAAAACTAACTGCAGCCAGACTCTTCAAATAATTCTCATTTTCACACTTCACAAAGTGAGGCAGCCGCTGACATCCCGAGTGTTGGCCGTGAAAGAATGAAACCAGTTTTAGATTTAACACCAACCACAATCCAGTTGCTTGACACAACCAGCACCGATTCTTCTCCCAGAGTCACGGAGCAGATTTACTCCATCCTTTGTTCCCAAACAACCTCTCTCCAGCCCAAATCCAATTTCTCACAAACTCAACTAACCAAAGGCAATCGTTCCAATCAGCACCCAGAATTAAGAGCTCCCTGTTTTCTTGATTGCTCATCAAAAACCTCATAGAAATCTTGATAACAGTTCAGAGACCTCAATCTTCAACAGAAAACACAACGTGGTATGACACAGTTCTAGCACGAGATTTTCTCTTATTTCTGGTGTCATGGAAACACAGAGATAAATACAGTGCCTAAGACCTTGCATCCCTGAACACAGCTGCTAACTTCAGTTATAATGTGATCCCGGGAACCTGTAAATCGGCATTAAAATGAGCACAAGCCAATCACTTCATCCAGCACCATCACTCATTTTGCGCTCTAACAAACTGTGCTATTCTTCTGTCCTGCTTCTTTCCCAAAGCAAACCCCAAATCCTCCCCAAACCATGCATCTATTTACCCATGAGCGGCGCTTGCATCAAGCCCAACAACATTCTAGCCTTATCTGTCATCGGTGTCACGCTTGCCTTTAAATCTCAAAACTAATGTCCCCCTGGCCAGCAGCAGGGGTTACCTGAAGGTTTCAGCCAGCAGAAGGGTTTTGCTGGAGGCCAGAGAGGGTAGGTTCAGTGTGTGACTGTGGGTATACCTGTTAGCTATGACATGGCAGGGAGATGCTGGGAGTCCCGAGTCTAACGAAGCGGGGAAAGAGAGGGTCTCCTGGGCCAGCCAGTTGTACACGAGTCGCAGACTCCTGACCTGATTCAAGAAGGTATCACAAAATATAATTATCACCACTGGGAAGAGAAGCAGTGTGATGCTACCATTCATTTCAGTTTGACCCTTCATCATTTCATTCCTAATGACCCGCGTTGCCAAAGTTGACTTTGACACCCACCAAGGAAGCAAAAAGAAGGAATCATGCTGTGAGACTGGGGCAGAGCAGATCATGCCTCTGGCTGCATGAGATGGGTATAGATCTATAGAAGGCTGTTTAAGTAGCCTCATGCTGAGCGTACACTAAGGGGAAGCATATTCCCGCTGTTAGGCCAACAGGTACTATTGACAGTAAGAACAAAGACTGCTTCTTAATGTGTTGGATAGGTAAATCTCTGTAACGTTACTTAAATATGACTCCTAAAGTTTTATCTGACGTAAAACATACACAAAAGTTTTAAAATCGTTTTGCTCTTGAAAGCTTTCCACCCGGAGTCATCCTCCAGACAGGCACGATACAGTCAGGCAAGCTATAGTGCAAATTCTGTTGGTACCAAATCCTTCATCTGTAAACAGACAGCCTCTATCAAAATGCAAAGAACGGGGCAGCTCTGATCTCGTTACTCGGTGAGGCTTCTTTCATAGCTGCTCTTTTTGATGCCTTTAAACCTGCCTCCAGGTGGTAGTTTGGAACAAGCTGTACTGCATCACCAGCTTTATCACTCTGAGAGTTTTTTTTTCAGGTCTCAACCGGAGGCAGCAAGGGGAAAAAAGCAGAGAAACTGAAAAAGCAAGTTGTGATGCGAGCAAGATGGGAAACGAAGAGGAGAAGAGACAAACGCTCATTTAGGGGGGTCATGGAGTTCCATTGAATGTTCTTGAGGTTGATCAGCTCACGTAAGTGATCTCGACTCCATTCAAATAATGAAACTATAAAAATTTACATGACCAAAGAATCTGACTCCATCCAATTCTGAATTGCAAACATATATAATATACCATCATTAGTGACTTAATGAACAAAGCATGCTTCTCTGTAGAACTATTCCAATAGCATTTAACACCAAATTAACTTTGTCATATGCCTCAATTTCTACCATTTTTCAGAAGACACGCGTAGTACCAAATCAGAGTTTTAAAAACGTGATGTTCGTATCGAGTTAATCCTAACCAGAAAGAAAAATAGAAATGTATCCAGTAGAAGCTCCCTTCTAAGTTAATCCATACCCTTGTTAGAACTAGATGCTGTTTCAGCACAGTTGGGGATGGGAGGATGTCGGGTTTTGCCCATCAAACAGCAAAGTACTTGGCATAGCAGTGCTGACTTAAATGATTTCTCCTGTCCTGAGAGAGAGGGGGAAAAAGAAAACTGACATTAAGAACACTGTGTAAATCAAAGGATCTTGGGTTTGACTCTCAGGGGGTTGGAACTAGATGACCTTTAAGGTCCCTTCCAACCCAAACCATTCCATGATTCTTTTGTTCTGCTTTATCACTACAGGGTTTTTTCCATAAAAAATGAGAGATGACAGCCTAAATAAAAATATAAAAGCACCCTATTTCAACATTTTGATTCCTACTTCTTTCAGGCATTAAAAAAGTACACTAATTTTTTTTATTATTGTATTTCTAGCCTAATTTTAACAGCACTATTTTGTTATATAGCCCACATTGTTAGTTACTCAATCGTTTGCCATTTTCCTTTGGACAAAGGACCACAAGAAAGGCTTTGGGAGAACTGAACCAGAGCCAAACAGACACAGGAGCATCCACCAGGAGCGGTGCTTGGGCAGCAGGCTGCCATCAGCTAAGCTCTCAGAAACGAGGGATGACAAAAATCAATGAGGAAAATGCAAGTCAACAACTCTCCCTCTGATAAGAGACGGCAAAAACTTTTTTGCAAATGCTTTCAAGTCCTTTAAAATACCCGGATTTGATTTCTGTCTGGTGGGTCGCAGAGCTGTGCTACGAGAATCACAGTTGAAGGATTTTCCCCTCCAGTAGAGATTGTACTCGGGGGGCTCCCACCTCACTAAGGCAACAAAAGCACTTTATCGGTGAAGCCGATGATAATGCAGCTCCTTATAACCAACTCCATTGAATAAACATCCCAGACTCCTGTGTTTAAATCTTTTCTGTCTGAATCACTCAAGACCACAAAGCTAAGGAAAAAAAAAAACATGACCCCCATGCGACAGAATCCACCAACACAGATGATACGGGGAAGTCATGAAGACAAACATCTCAAAAACACAATAAAGAAAGGATTTCAGACATTTCAGAAGACAGAAATATGTTCACGCCTTGCCAGTCCACACCAGTTCTGCTGCATCAAAGACACCTGACCTGGCTGATGAGGCTCAATCTCCTCTATAAATACTGTATAATCCCACAGGTGCTAATCCTGGACAGCACCTACGAAGAGCTTTTTAAATGCAAAATTAAAATGACCTTTTCTGTTAAAAAAAGTTAGCGTTCGTGATCAGCCTTTCAGCAATCTTGGACAAGTGTAATAATATTGCTTTCCTATGGCAAGCGCAGGCTCTGCGCATCTCTCCAGCCCAGCCGGTACCGGGCAGGAAGACCAAAGGAAACGCCTGGAAACACGCTCAGTTATTTGCAGTTGCTTCCTGAAAAGTTCTCGAGAGTTGGACGCTCTGTGCACTTTTCCCCTCATTGAATTGATTCATCACTGGATTGCGATCAAATTAGCCGTTACACTGAAGTAGCTCTTCACTTCTCTCAAAGAAGATGGCACAAAGGCCCATGAACAAAGGAGAAAATGATTTATCAAAGCACAGACAGGGGTCATGGCCTAAATACATGTTTTTAAAGCATCACATAACCAATGAAACTAGACAAGCAGCACATTCTTGCTTTCTGCTTATATCAACTTAGAGCAATCTGGAAAATACAATAGCAATCCATTCATATTTTCCAACTCTCCCCTCATACTTCACCTAATATTACACATCTTGTGCTGGTTGTATCTAATAAAATAGGGGCTGAGATTTTTAGTGGAGCACACTATTCATCCAACCCTTCTGACAGCTGAAGCTTGCTGCAGTGCAGTTTTCCTCCATGCAGGGATGAGATCATGTGGTCCCAACTCTACTGCAGAGCACAAAGTTATGTGTGATCATCTTTTAGCTTCCATTTATAAAACCGTAACTGTTTCTTTTCATCTGTTGCTTCTTGTGAAGTGTTCCAACTACAGGCTCATTTATCAAGATGCCGGCTAGTCCAATGAAACAGCCTTCCCTTCTGTTTTTTCTTTTCACTGGTGTATTACCAGTTACTCCCTTAAGTAAGCCCAAGACAAGCAGCAGCCTGCACTGATGTGATTAAACAGGCTCAAGACTACAGTAAATAGTCTTTTCTGCAATGAAAGTCTTATGCAGATCCCCTGTGTAGATACCCTTCTACTCCAGTAAGTAGGAAGGGTTAGAATAATCCCATTTTTTTTGGCCAAAACAAACTAAACTGAAAACAAAGGGTGTGTAGGGTAATAGCTGAGAGTAGTTGACATGGTAGAGGAGGAGATAGCTTTATTGCATAGAAAAATCACAAAATCAACACCGAAATTGGCTTTATTGAGCTGCAACACAAAGATGTTCCCCACAGTAGGCGACTGCCAGAGTTGAACCACAGAAATAGCATCTGGGGCTTGGAAGAGTTAAACATGATCCTGTTACGGAGGCAGGGACCACATCTGGGACACTTGCTGACTGGTAAGGATTCATGCATCAGATGTAACAGTCTGCATCAAGAAGTCCTGCTCCACCAGTGAGTGAATTCAATTTATCGATATAAACAAGTGGGATCTTCCATGTCTTACTGAAATATCACTGAGGGCTGAAGTTAACCACCAAGGTCCTGCATCACCACCACAGGTGGTGCCCCAGTCCCATCAGTGAGGTCACTCTACTCAACCTTTTACCAAATCTAACCAACATGTGTCCATCTGGCCACCTTACCGAAGAACAAGCCACCAGCAGCAACAAAGAGCAGACAGTACTGGACCAGCCTTCTGGAAAGCAAACACCAAGCAGCAGCCACTCTGCTTGGCAGAGTCAAGGCCACTTTCTTAACTTTCATTCTTTCACAATTATTCTGACAAGGGAACTTTTAAACAAGTCTATACAATGGGGAAAAATACTTCCCGGAACAGATCCTCCAAATAAATTTGAACTACAGAAAAATCTTATTCCCACATGTAAGAAAAGCTTAAGCAAGGACCTAGAAAATGCAAGTGTGATTATGTGAGGATTTGGAGTCACAAGCAACTGAGGTTAATGTTGCAAACAAAAAGCACAGTAGACAGTTTGAGCAGCTTGTCATTCCTGACCCTTCAGCAAGTGGAGCTATCCTGAAATTTCATGTCCCATACCTCTCTTTCAAGCTAAAAAGAGGTAAACGAACAAACATAATAGTCCAAGATTTATTTTTCTTTGTACTTGCTTAAAAAGACCCACCAGGAGGAACTGGAATCAAAGGGGAGATGTGAAAAACTGTCCTCCCGCCTGTTGCTCTCCACACATTTTCTTCCTCAGGTAGCACGTACGTGGCATTCACCAGAGGCAGGGAAACTGCCCTGCTGTTCACTACAAAACTTAACAGACAAGGATGTCAAGGTCCAGCAGCAATTGTTGTGTTTCTGCTTACACGTGTTTTACTTCTGCTTTTATTTTGGGGGTTCTTTCTGCCAAGCTCACTTCTATACTTCTTTTATCTTGAAAAATGTTGTAGCGAAGTTGAGTTTGTGTTAACTGTAACCATCATCTAGAGAAAGAGAGATGATCCTAAACCATTGAATCTTTTATACAAATTAGGTCCTATCTGTGGAAAGAATGCTCACAACATAAATAGGGGTTACTTCCACAAGACTTGTAATTTGCAACAGGACTCCTATGTTTGAGGTGTTAAAAATTACATTTGCTAATACTTTTAAACATAACTCATGTAGGTAAGGCTGCTTCTCTGAAGTTTAGGGGAGAGAAGTTAGTTCCTTGGTAATTAATGCAGAAAGAGCTGAATGACCCCATTGCACAGCTGAGCTTACTGTTCATCCACACGCATCCTGGAGGAGAATACAAAGGGTCAGTGTTTCAAAGCAAACAGAAAACCTTTTGGTCACCAGAAGATCAGCCTCCATTGTTTCATTTCAGACTACAGAGCTCATAAATGTGCTCTCAGGAGTGAAGGATGAAAACAGTTTGGTGGAATCATTCTGTGCCACCCCACTACATTAGTTCAGAACCATTTCCCCTCTCCCAAAGGTGATGTGTTCATGGGCAAGGTGGAAGCAGCGGTGACCAGCAGTCAGATCATACTTGTAGGCATGAAGAGCAAAGTTTTCTTGAACTCAAGTGTATTCAACTGGAAACAGAAGCCAGGGTATTTTTACAGACCTGTGAGATGCTAAGAGATGCAGACTCCTGTAAGGCCTTGGAAGGAGGGTCTCAGAGCACCCAACAAAGAATACACAGCCAGGCAGGCTTACATTAGATTTAGGATACAAATACTATGATTAAAGCAATAAGAAATTATTTTAACTAGATACAAATAGAGCAAAAAAGGCAACAGTCCCATATACTCTTGTAGGGATGCCTACATTATGGCACAGCAATTGTTTAAAAGACTAAGAATTTATTTGTTTCTGGTGTTTTTGAAGCCATTCTGCTGAAAGCAGCCAAAGCCTTTTTATTTTCATAATTAATATAGTTATTGAACTATACTACAACTGCAGAGTCTTCCAGTGCTACCCTTGCCATGCCCCTTTCAGCAAGCAGAACTTTACAGGCTGCCCCAAGCCTTTGCATCCAATTTTCTCTCTTCTATGCAAGCTAGACTATTTTGCTCTTCTTTCAGGAAGAGCACCATCTTGACTTGAGCACTATGACCTGTTGTGCAAGGTCAGCATGCCATAGAACCAAAAGGATTACGAAATTGTCCTTCTGAAGCCACAACATCCCTGGTCTTGCTATTCCATTAAATATTGTGTTACCTATGCAATTCAGGCCCTTTCGGTGCTTTGCAAGTGTTGGCCTGTCAGCAAGGGCTGTCTGGGCAACATGAAGATTCCAAACCTGCTACTGTTAACACTTCATTTCTGAAAACAGGTCAAGCTGCATGAGATTCACTGTGTAAGAGGAAAACATCAGGCAGACCAGCAACACCACTTCAGCACAGCCACGGACAGCCCAGTTGAAGGCTCTGCCTTGTGGACGTTCCAGAGTTGAGAAATTGCTTCTGTTGGAATACGTTATAATCCCTGCATCCATCAGCAATCTGTCATTGCAGGAAAAAATGCTAGTTTTTGCAACAACATCAATAAAGCATCACTGGAATTGAATCTACAGTACAAGTTGAGAGAAGCAGTTAACAAAACTATGGCCTTAAGGTGAATTAAAGGCACCTATTCATCCAACAGCAGCTCAAAGACAGACCCTGAGTAAACACCTCAGCATTTCTTTCAATGTAGATTTGATAACACCTTTAGAAGGGCTTCATTTCAGACACACCGGAGAAGTTCAGCCCATTTTATTTTAACAATATTGTGGGACTTGTTTCCAGCCTCCCGATGCTCATTTATTTTCTCACTAATGCAGACATCTGGTGGTCAAACCGGTGATGGCAATTTAACAACAGTAGTGCTGTCAGACTCCTGCTCGCTGCGCACTCGAAAAGCAGTTAGTCAGCTCATCTCAGCAGGGATGCAAAGTCTTTCCCCCTTAGAGTAGGAACTAGTGGTAGAAAAGAGATTTAGGCAGTAATGATGTGTTGTCTAATCTTTCTCCCTCTCATCTCTTCTCTTCCTCAAGCTTCAGGGACTTGCTGGTCCTGGGTCTTCAGGAAATTAAGTGTCGAGTGGGTGGTTATACCCAGACTGAATTACTCCTGGAAACACGTATCAAACCCAGGAGAAAACAGGCTGGGATTTTATCTGCATACCAAACAGCCTGTCCCCAAGCAACACGAGCTTCATAGATGCTCTCTATTGCAATTAACACCCTCCCTCAATCCTGCACGGTAAAGAAAAGTAGTTTTTTTTTCCCTCCTCCTGCTAAGAGAGGAAAATGAGCTGGCAGAAAGTACTGTTTCCAGCTGACCTGGCCCTCATGGGCAGCTGCTGACCCTGGAAGGGATAATTCATAATGCCTTACTCTATTACTGCATGCTACTGCGAGCACCACAGTACTAGGATTTTAAAACCACATTTACATCAGCTAAAAGGTCTCTAGCTGGTACAATTAACTGAATTAACTGCTAGATCCTGAAACATGTTTCCAAGTGCATAAAAACCTAAAGGAAAAGGCGCTGAGCAGACTGGAGTGAAGTGTGCTTCAAGCAGAGGTCTCTAGTTGGGCTTTTGCTTTCCTCTCCCTCTCCAACACACTGCACTTTCCCAAACAGCTATCATTTCTGGCTATCATTTCATATTAGGCCCTATCCGGGAATATCTAGTCCTGCTTTCAGTGACCAATGACACTTTTAGTGTCTGCAGCAGTCACCCGAATTCATATCACTCAGCCCGTGGTCACCTGAGCCATCTAGTGAATGACTCAACTGCACACAGCCAGGCACAGAAAGCTCTGACACACAGACATTATATTGGCATTAGCCTTAGTTCTTAAAAACATAATTGAGAGAACGCAGATAACAGGATAAAGTACAAAATTATACCATTTAGCTCTGTTAAGTGCTTTTGAAGTGGCACATTAACACTATTTTACTGTAATCTTGAGAGTTTCAAGAAAAAAAACAAGAAGCTACCAACCGAGATGTCAATTTTACAACACTCCTGTCATAGAGCTACTCCCAAGCAGATTTTCTGTGATAACCTTAAATATTTGTGCATTTCAGAAGCTACATGCTTCTAAAGGAGTCACTTAAGAAAATGGAACTTATCACTTAAGAAAATGGAACTTATCACCTGCATTTGTCTGCTAGTCTCAAATTAGTACTTTCAACACATTTCAAAGCATTTTAAATCAGAATGAGGTTACCTGGTGACAGAACACCATTAGATCAGGAAAATTAAGAGACCGCCCAGAAAATATTCACTATGAGCTATACATTCTCATCACTCTACCATCTTTAGCATCTTTTTTCTGAGTTCTATTCCAAGGATTTCCATTAACAAAAATGCTGTTCCTTTGACTGCTGTTGCCAGAACCAAATCAACAAGTTCGCTTTTACCACCTGCAAATAGGTAATAAAGGATAGCTGCTTTACCAGAAAAAAATCAATAGCATTCTGATGATCAGACATCTTTATCTGCGTTTCATCTTTTAAATATCTACCTGTAAAAAGGAGTCTAAAATCTCAAAAAACCAGAAGCGTTCTCTGTTAGCATATATAGAAGACCAACAATGCTCCTTTAAAGGAAGCAGAGCTTCTTAACTCCTGTTGCAAACACAAAAAATCAAACGAGAAACATTCCTAATTTAAGGTAAGCTTGAGTGGATTTCTCATGAGGAGAAGCTATCATTTTGATTTAGATGGTTTTGTGATAAACAGGTGTTATCATGACAGGCCTAGGAAGTCAACCTTTCTCCTTGCCCTTGGAAGCACATCACCACGTACCTGCACCGAGTCACAATGCTCTCCATGATGAAAACCAAGCAGGTACTTGAACTTGCTTCCACCAGATAAGGACAGCTCGCATTCCAGCTACTAGTTTAAATAACAGAAAAAATAGCTATTTAACATTACACCTCTGCATAGTCCATGCCAGGTATCCTATCCAATTAGGAGAAGACAATGGTTTAATGAAACATTTTGGAAAAACTCTGCCATCAGAGTGGTTCTAAAGAACGTTCATCAATGTGGTGATAGCTGCTTTGTTTAAATAAAACCAGTGTGTTTCTAATACATTTTTATGTATTATTTTTTCGAGCATTTATATTTTTATGTACTCTTATAACAACTAGCGTTTAAACCAACTTTAACACAACGTACAAATTCTGCTCCCTGTTGTGCTACCAAACCTGAAGAATAGCATCCTCATAGTTGACAAAAAAGCTCACCAAGGAAATTCTTTCCCTGCCAACAGCAGCTATGCTCAGCGTACAGCCTTCCCTGAAGTAAGGCCACAACTACACGTAGCACCAGGGGTGTGACACACACACACAGAGTAACTTGATGCCCAACTTTAATGGTTCAAGGAACCCACAACAACTTATTGACATTTATAGAGCTACTGTCTTACCCAATGACCCCTTTCCACCCAGGAAGGGGAATCAGGAAAAAAACAAGGAAAGCCAAGGGTTGAAATATAAAGAGATTTAATGTGATACTAAGTAATTAACACTAATAGCACTAAAGAACCAATACTGATCCCAATAGCGATATAAAAATATATCAGGATTATCAGATTATTATCACAGGAGGCTGGTCCCTCCCTGCAGAGAGGGACAGCCAGTGTGGGACCCTGAGAGTGCTGTGGTTTCGGGAGGAAGAGAAGGGCTCAGGAAGGGCTCCGACACAAGGAATTCTCTGGACCTACCACTATCAAGGGAGAGAGATTCCTCAGCAAACCTTTTCGTTTATACTGTGATGTTCCTGGTATGAAGCAATCCTCTTGGCCAGCTTGGGTGAAGTGCCCGAGTCTCGCTCCTCCTCATCTCCACACCAGGTAAGGCTCGAAAACACTGAGACCTTGAAACACACATGCAATAGCTGGCTATATATATTTCTTTTCACAAATTCAGACACTAGCATATCCTATAAGTGCAGTTTTCCCAAGCATTAGAAAATTAATTAATCCTGCGTTGTTCAAACCGGGACACCAACTATGACTGGAAAATGAAGCACAGGAAGAGTAAGTCTCTAATTAACCCTTCCAAAAATTATTTAAGTAAAAATTAAAACAATTTTTACCTTTATAAGCCTACACAGAGACAGTCTTTGGGATGAGGAGGCAAATCCTTCCCAGTGAAGGACGCCAGAAAGCAAAACCCCACCCCCTCCGGCAGTCACAGCTCCAGCCGGGCCTACCTGTACGGGGCACATCACTCGCTTTAACACAGCCCCGACCCCTAAATACTGAAAATATAAAGCAAAACCTACTATCCCCACAGGAAGGCAGGCGGGAACCGTTAAACGGCTGCAAGACACCGTTACAGCCGCACGCGAAGCTCAACGCCTCGCGCGACCGGTCCTTATGTACTCCCGCCTGCCTCCCGATTGGCGGCTGCCGCATGACGTTTCCAGCGTGGATTGGACAGCGGGCGCCGGGCCCCGCCCCCGAATATAAGAGGTCCCAAGAGAGGCGGGCGCCGCTGCAGTACCTGAGGGCGCCGCCGGGGGGGGGGGCGGGGCGGCGGGAGCAGGTGAGGCCTGGAGGGGGCGGTTCACTGGGAGGCCTCCTGGGTGGTCTCTGACAGGAGTGGGGATCCCCGACGTGAGGGGGGTACCCCTGACTGGAGTAGAGGGACCCCCTGACTGGAGTTGGGGTTCCCTACTGGGCCCGGGGCCCGTCTCCGGGCGACCTAGAGGCCCCACCGTGCCCCAGGCCCGGATGCAGTGAGGGGGGACTAGGCCTGCTTGGGGCCTGGGGGGTGGTTGGGCCCAGCCGCGGCTTGTGGGGGGGGCCCAGGCAGGGTCTGAGGGGATGCCGGGGCCTGGCCAGGCTGTGGGGCCTGTTTGCCCCCTCCCCCAAAAAAAAATACAAACCTGAGCCCCAAAACCGGTTTGGTGACTGTCCTGGTTTGAGGTTAAACAAAACCAACTTTCTGGTTAGCAGTTTCACTTCTTAGCTAAGCCTCTTCAAGCTCACTGAACTCCAAAATTATAAATCTCTTTACCCCTCTGTTTGTCTGCGTGGCCAGAACTGCCCAAACCGCACCCCTGACCCTGGTTTCAAGCCCCCAAAAACACAGGACTTGGTCTCTCTGAGCCCTCAACTGTCCAAAGGAGCCCAGTTTCAAACACAGCACCTGGTTTCTCTTTGTGAGCCCCAAAACTGGCTCAGTGACTCTTTTTATGATTCGTAGAATCATAAATCTTTATCCCTCTCCCTGGGCAGAGCGTCCATCCTTTGTCTCCAGGGCCAGAACTGCCCAAACCAGGACCCTGACCTTGGTTCCAAGCCCCCAAAACCCAGGTCCTGGTGTGTGACCAACCCCGCAGGCCCTTCTCCCCGTCTCCCTGCCCCATCCCCGAGTGCCGGAGCCCGGCACCCGCTGGATTCACCCGGTGGGGGCCCGGGGGCCGCTCGCCGGCTGCCCGCCATGCAGGAGGGTGGGGAGAAAAGGGAGGAAAAGGAAAAAAAAAACAAAAACCCGGTGTGTTGAGTCACAGACAGTTCAGCAGCCGGTGCCGGCAGAGAGCGCACCCACAGCGGCACAAGGAGCTCTCAGGGCCCGGTCGGACCGTTCCTCCTCCCGTCCGTGCCCCCCCGCTGGAAAAGCCCCGGTTAATACGACCCTTTTCCCCCCCACAAAGCGCCGGTCCCGGACTGAACCCGGGAGAAGGGAGCTGCACCCCACTGAGCCGCTCCCGGCCCCCAGCCCCGGTTCCCGAGCGCCGCGGGAGGGGGGAGCGGGACCGGGAAGGGTCCGGGGGCGGCGGCGGCTCCCTCCCGGGGGGCGCCATTTCCCGGCGGCAGCGGCGGGCGGGTGAGGCCCCGCCTCTTGGCCCGCCCACTCCTTTTATGGACATCTAAACGGCCAACCAGGACACAGCCCCGTGAGATCCCGGTCCCGCCTCTCTCCACCCACTCCTTTTATGGGCATCTCCCCGCCCACTGGAAGACGGGACCGCCCCGTTGACCCCCGGCTCCGCCCCCTCCTTTTATAGACGTCGCCCCGCCCATCGGGGCCGCCCCGGGTCCTATCGCCCGTCCGTCCCCGCGCTCAGGGCGTCAGCGATGTCACTATAGCGTCATCAGCCATCCCAGCCCTGATTGGCTGAGAGCTGTGACGACACCTCGGGGATGTGGCGGTGGGGAAGTGCCGAGGGGGGGGAAATCAGGGGAAATAAACCCCCAACGGATTTATGGTGTCATTTTTGACACGGATAACTCAGGAGGTCAGGAATGAAAATAATAGAAATAAAGCGAAATAAACAATAAATAATAGAAATATAAATAATAGAAATAAATAATCAAAATAATCGACATAAATGGCAATAAATGGAAATAATTTCTATTTCAATAAATAGAAAAAGTTCTGACACTTTTCTTTCTTTACCCAGTGCCTGCAGTGCAGTCAAGGAAATATGGAAAAATCACAGAATCACAGAATCTTAGTGGTTGGAAGGGACCTTTGAGATCATCAAGTCCAACCACATTAAAAAAAAAACACAAAAAGGGGGAAAAGAGGGGGGAAAAATTAGGGGAAGTAACCCCCACCACCAGATTTATGGTGTCATTTTTGACACGGATAACTCAGGAGGTCAGGAATGGAAATAACAGAAATGGAAAAATAGGAAGGTTCTGACGTTTTCCTTTGCCTGGTACCCGCAGTGCAACCAAGGAAATAACAGAAAAATGAAATGGAAAAAATGAAATGGAAAAAGGAAATAAATATAAATAATAGAAATAAATAATAGAAATATAAATAATAGAACTAATACAAACAGAAAAAGTTCTGACACTTTCCTTTAACCGGTGCCCGCAGTGCAACCGAGGAAATATGGAAAAAGAAATACAAAGGAAATAGGGACAAAGAAATACAGAAAAAGGAATCAGAAAAAGGAAATATAGAAGTTGTGATGCTTTCTGTGACCCCACAACACAACCCAGGAAACAAGAGTAGTTCCCAAGCGCCCCGTAAGGCCCAAATCAGCCCAGGGTGGTCAGGAAATGAGTGTTTTTCCTTATTAGCACTAATGAACCCTACACTTTTGGGTTAAGAAACCAGCCTTTCGCATAATCCCATCCCTCTCACCCCTTTGAGGGGGGGGGCAGTGCGTGGGGACAGGGGCCACATCAGTCTCTTGATTCTCCATCCTCATTCCCATTTCAATTTCTCTCACCTTTTCCTTGCTCTTTGGACAAAACACGAGAAGCAAAGGGGGTTGGGTGGGAAATTCCGAATAAAATGAAAAAAAAAAATAGTTTTTACATCGGTTTCAATCAGAACTCCTCAGTTGTGTGTGATTTAAACTCTATATTTGCACTTAGAAGTGGCAACCCCCCCCCCGAGCAGCAGTCCTGAGTGGGGACCATAAACCCCCAGCGACTCATTTTGGGGAGGAATATGGGCTTTGGGCAAATAAACAGCATTTTATTGCATTAAATACGTATTTATGTCTACGCTTGGGTATTTTCACCTTAGAGAGGGATTTTCCCCCTCTCTAATTCTTCATTATCTTCACCTGCTGAGGACATGGGGCTGGAGAGAGGGGAAATCCTGTGTTTGGGGTGGTTTATACACACACCTGACACCTCCCATCTCTGGTGGCCCCCAATCCTCCCGAGCAGCCCCCACTACACCACCCTTTCTGCTTTCATTATTCCCCAGGTGGAAAAACACCGTCCCTGAAGAGCATCTCAGCTGGCACGTCCACCTCGGGGCAGGGGGGGAGTGGGGGGGAAGCAATTTTAGTGCCAGCAAAAGCAAGAAATCCCACTTCCCTGCACAATCTGGATGGACACAGCGTCCCGGTCACCTCTGGTTGAACCCAGAGCCACCTCCAGACCACAACTCTTGCAGGACTAACCCGGGACCAGCAGCAGCCAGCTCAGATACCACTTGCCCCCCCCCCCAAAAAAAAAAAAAAAGCTACAAATTCGCCTCGCCTGGAAAAAGATATAGTTGAGATTGGGTCAGGGAGTCAGCCTGACCCAGCGCCGGTGGCCACCTGGTCACGGCGGAGCGGGCCACCATCCCTTCGTGACGTCCCCATCATCACCCCCAGGAGCAAATCTTGGGGCTCGCACCCCAAAAGTGACGCCTTTTTCCCCGCGCTGGGGCTGGGAGGACCGTTCCTCACCCCGACCCTCGTCCATCACTGGGGGGTGGGAAGACCCTTCCCGAGGTCCCACAGCAGCACATCCCCCTTTTTGCCGAGTTAATGATTAAAACCCCTCTGATTTTTTGGAGGCAGCCAGGCCAAGGATGCTCGCCCTTTCCCCCGCCGCCGGGGTTAATCATTCACCCGGTAATTAGCACCACATTCCATATAAACACCAGGATGGGCTTCCCAGCGCTGATTTTTTTTTGGCAGAAGAAGGGAAACCAGCCCCAAGATGAAGGTGGCTCTCCCCCTGCTGCTGTTTTTAGCCACTAGCCACGCCATGCACCGAGGTAAGGGCGTTTATCCCACGCTGGGCTTTTGCTCCCCTCCCCAGGAATGAGGGGACAAGGCGGGGGTGTCCAGCAGCTCTGGGGGTTTTTTGGTGGCCTCCCCTCTCCCCATCCCGCTGGGCAGGAATCAGAGAGAGGAAAGGGAAGGTGGGGGGATGATGCTTTGGTACCCAGGCCACCCTTTGGGGTGATGCCGGAGGAGCTGGGCTGGGGTCGGAGGAGGAGAGGACGGTGTCGCAGGGCTTGGCTTCCAGGGAAAATGGGATTTTCTGACCCATTTCACTGCAAAACCCACCCCCTGGGATGGAAGCCGTGCTTTGCTGCCTTCACAGCTCTGTAGGGAACCATCCACCCACCAAAAAAAAACAAAACCCAAAACCCTCTAAACTTCCCTCTCCCATATGGCTTTATGGAAATGGAAAGAAATGGGCCAGGTTGGCTCTGACAGCAGGACGGGCTGCTTTTTACACCAGTTTCTCCTTTTTTTCTCTCTGCCACCAGCTTTTGCCTTCCAAACCTCCCCCTCCCCACCACCACAGGGCTCGCTTTTGGGGAGGTGACCCCGCTCCCTACCGTGACACCAGCAAATACACCGGTGTCACTATTTACCCTGCCCGTACCAAAGTCTAACCCAGGCCCTTTGTAGCACAAATCGATTGCCTTTGTCCAGGGATGGGGGAGTTGTCGGGGATGCCTTCACCCCCCCTGGGTGCTCCTGCCCTCCCTGGTCCTGTCTCCAGAGCTGCCAAGCCCTGGCAAAAAGAAAAAAGAAAAAAAAGAAGAAAAAAAAAAAAAAAAAAAGAGGTATTTTCTGTAGGAGACTCAATTAAGCAGAGCCAGGCTGCTTTGGGAAAAAAAAAAAAAAAAAAAAAAGGACCCTGCCGGAAAAACCAGCACCACGCATTTCAAAGGTGGGGAAAAAAAGTCCGTTTGGAGAAGGTTTTTACAGTCTGGTCCCCAAATCATCATTTTTCCTGGCAAAAAGCAAAAATAAAATAATAATTAAAAAAAAAGAGGTATTTTCCGTAGGAGACTCAATTAAGCAGAGCCAGGCTGCTTTGGGGAAAAAAAAAAAAACAAAAAACAAAACCACAAAAAAAATCCCACAAAACTTGGAAAAGAGCTCTGTTTCCCCCCAAAGGGAAGGGCTCGGGAGCATCGCTGCAGGGGAAGCAAAGCCGGTGTTTTCCCAACACGGGATCCCGGGTCCCCCGGGGCCACCAGCTGAGCCAGAGCACAGCCCCTGCTCACAAATCCTCCTTTTTCTGCACTTTTACAGGTAAAGCTTATGTCCGGGATAAAGTCTGCCAGGAGTTCAGGATCCTGGGGAAGGAGAACTTCCGAACCCTGTAGGTACCTCCTGCCGTATTTGCCCCCCCTCCCCCGGGACACTCAACACCTAAGCCAAGACCAAAAAAAAAAAAAAAAAGAAAGAAAAATTAAATATAAATAATCTTAGAAAGGAGAAGATTTATTCAAACCCTGCACATGCGGAATCTGATTGTTCCTGAGAGCTCATCCTCTGCTTCCTCCCCGCTCCCAGGACCATCGTTGCCAACAGCAGGAAATATTCCAACGCCACCTTCGAGGAGATCAGCCACCTCGTCCGGGAAATGGTCTCCTTGGCCGAAACCTGCTGCGCCGAGGGGGCCGACCCCTCCTGCTACGATGCCGGGGTGAGCCTGACCCAGACCAGATGATGGACAACCCCCCTTCAGAACCAGGGTTGGGAATGGGATGGCATGGGATGGGGTGGATTGGAGTGGGATAGCATGGGATGAGATGGCATGGCATGGGATGGGATTGTATGGGATGGGGATGGGATGGCATGGCATGGGATGAGATGGCATGGCATGGCATAGGATGGGATGGGGTGGGATGGGGTGGATTGGGGTGGGATGGCATGGGATGGGATGGCATGGCATGGGATTGTATGGGATGGGATGAGATGGCATGGCATGGGATTGTATGGGTTGGCATGGGATGGCATGGCATGGGATTGTATGGGATGGGATGGCATGGCATGGGATGAGATGGCATGGGATGGGGTGGATTGGGGTGGGATAGCATGGGATGAGATGGCATGGCATGGGATGAGATGGCATGGGGATGGGATGGGATGTCTCCCCAGCACCTAAACTCCTCTCCATCCCCCAGTCCTCAGCTCTCTCAGCCAAATCCTGTGGCAGGAGCTCACCCTTCCCATCCCACCCCGGCACGGCCGGGTGCTGCGCCCAGGAGGGGCTGGAGCAGAAGCTGTGCCTGGCCGCCCTGCAACATCCTCCCCAGCAGCTACCCCAGTACCTCCAGCCCTCCAACGAAGAGCTCTGCCAGGCCTTCAAGAAGGACCCCAAGGACTTTGCTGACAGGTACGGTGGGATGGGGATGGCCCCTGCGCTCCCTGATGACCCGCTGTTGAAGCCAGGTGCTGGCCAACATCTGGATGCCCACCAAGCAAACCTCTCCGGGTCTCACCCCTCTGCTCTTGGTGGTCCATCAGTGTAAAAACCCTCTGCTTTCGATGGCTGTGGGGCCATCAGAGGAAAAAATGGGGGTGTCCTGCACTCATGGGGACACCAGGAACAGGATTTTACCAAAAGGATGAGGGGTGCCATCACCAGTGCAAGTGGCCGGAGATGGGCCACCACTGCTTGGAGCAATAAGCCCAGGTGGTGCCTGGAGAGGGTTCCCATCCCTGGACAACCCTAACACCCCCAAGCCCCCACATCTCCTGGCCCCCAACCCCCCGATGCCAGGGTGGTGGGTCCCCTCATCCCTCCTCTGCCGCAGGTTTCTGCACGAGTACGCCAGCAGCTATGGCCAGGCACCCCTGCCCGTGCTCCTGGGCTCCACCACCACCTTCCTCTCCATGGTCTCCACCTGCTGCATCTCCCCCGCTCCCACCGCCTGCTTCCTGAAGGAGGTGAGACCCTTCAGACCCCCCCTCTTTGGGCTCGTCCCCATCTCTGCTCCCCAGGGAGCCAGGCGAGCACCGAGGAGAGGTGGCTGGCAAAAGCTGGAATTTCCCTCCAAAAAAACCACCAAAATTTATTTATTTTTTTTTCCTGGCAGAAACTGGAAAGGAAAACCCTCTCCCTCCTCACCCTGATGTCAAACCGGGTTTGCTCCCGCTTCGCGGCGTACGGGAAGGACAAAGTCACCGTAAGGTAAAAGGGGGGAAACAGCCTTTTCTCCCCTCCATCCCGAGCCCCTTCCCATTTCAGGCTGCAGATCCTGTTCCCGAGCAGCGATCCCAAAGACAAGTTTTAATTACGGTGTTAATTAAACGTGCTGCGGCGTCCCGCGCGGCGGAGGGGCAGAGCTCCCCACCACCTCCCCTCCCTGCACCCTTAATGCTGCAAAATCCCCTGTTTTGGGGCTGTTTCCAGGGGAAATGGGAGCTGAGCTCCCTGAGCCCCTGGAACACCCTCTGCCTGCCCAGCTACCTGGCCTCGCTGGCCCAGAAGGTGCCCGGTGCTTCCTTCGAGGACCTTTTCCCCTTGGCAGAAGATGCTGCCGAGGTCTTCTCCCAGTGCTGCGACTCGCTGGATGAGGACTGCATGCCCAAGAAGGTAGGGGAGCCAGGAGACCACCCCGAAACCAACCAACCTCCCCAAGGGGCTTAGTGGGGGGGCAGCGGAGCCCCATCGTAGAATCCTAGACTTGTCTAGGTTGGAAGGGACCTTAAAGATGACCCAGTCCGACCATCCCCAATGGCGATGCCCTCACACCTTCTTGCAGTTATCGGAGCACACGGCCAGAGCCTGTGGAGTGCTGGCCACCGGAGCCGAGCGGCTGGCCACCTGCTGCCAGGGCAAGAACCTCCTGCAGAACTATTTCTGCATCTCGGCGTTGCCGCCGGCGCCCGCCCCCAAACTGCCCCCGCCGCGGAAGGCGATGGGTGGGCAGCTCTGCGGCGAGGAGGGGGCTCGCCACGCCAAGAGGTGAGTGGTACCAACCTCCAGACCCCCCCCATTCCTCCCCTTCTCGTCGTTACGTGGTTTGGTTATTGTTAGGAGAATGGGGGAGCATCCTCTCATCCTCCCGGGGGGGCTCAAAGAGGCACCCATCCCACGCCGAGCAGGTCATCAAGATAAAGGGCCATTTCTCCTGCAGGTTGGCATCTGCAGGAGACAATGGAACCGTCTTTTTGTTGCTGAGTGCTCAGAGAAAAAGTTTTTAAACTTCATAGAGACCCTGGAGGGGTTGAAGGGCAGGTTGGAGGGGGGCTTGGAGCAACCTGGTGTGGTGGGAGGTGTCCCTGCCCAGGGCAGGGGGTGGCACTGGGTGGGCTTGAAGGTCCCTTCCCACCCAAACCATTCTATGATTCTATGAAGAGCATCCTTCCAAAACTGAAGGTGTTGCCTTTCCTCCAAGGAGACCTCCCACCCCACCAAAAGGCAGGGAGAGGATGCACAGGGAGCACACGGCCACTATGTGGGACCACCAGGCAGATAAAGAGGTTGGAAAGAACCCAACCACTTCTTTCTCAGCCCCTGAAGCACAGCTGCGGAGCTTCAGACACCGCTGAGCTTTGGCAGGGGCACCGGGTGAAGCTTTTCTCCTCTCCTGTCACATCAGAGGACGTTGAAGAGGTGGAGCTGAAAGAGAGGTGCCGCATTCGCTGTGCCATGGTCCCGAGAGTAATTGTGGTTGTTGGGTTTGGAGCATGGTCTGTTCCCTCTTAAACAGTGCAAAATCGCAGTGTCTGGAGTGCTTGGCTCTTACAAGTGTTGGCGCCCTGGCAGAGAGCTTTTCTCCTAAATGTTTGTTCAAACAAGTGTAAACAAGTGCTTTTCTAAATGGGAATGTCTTCTCTTTGTTAATAAGGTTGCTCTTCTCCCTGAGTCATCCCCTCTTCCGGTGGCTGTCATCAGAGCGAGCTGAACTTCTGTGGAGAGCCCCGAGTGCCCGGTGTTGGTGTCTCTCGGCGAGTGTTTGCTCGACAGAGAGAGGAGCCAACACTTGGATCTTCCAATAAAGGTGTAAAAACCTCTCAAAGGGGGCAAGGTCTGAACTTTGACGCTTTAGGCAGGGACCTTTGTAATGTCAGATACTTCCACAGCAGGATGCCCATGAGCCAGCAATGCGCCCTTGTGGCCAAGAAGGCCTATGGTCTCCTGGGGGGCATCAAGAAGAGCATGGCCAGCAGGTGGAAGGAGGTCATCCTGCCCCTCTGCTCTGACCTGGGGAGGACCCATCTGGAGCACTGGGTCCAGTTCTGGGCTCCCCAGTTCAAGAAGGACAGGGAACTGCTGGAGA
>JAOTQQ010000032.1:1643491-1655471 GCA_026546715.1 Gallinago undulata
ACTCTCTCAGCCTGTCCTCCCAGCAGAGGGGCTCCAGCCCTCCCAGCATCTCCGTGGCCTCCTCTGGCCCCACTCCACGTCCTGTCCAAATGCACTTTTCTGCAGAGTTTGAGGACCAAAGTGAGAAGCCCACTCATCTGGAGCACATCTCCTCCATAGCTCCACCTTCCCATGATGAGTTGGAGCTCAGGAGCCAGCTTTCCAGCCCCAGCCCCTAAAATTCACGTATTTTAGAAGCGGATTTCAAGGAACCAAGTAAGGCAGGTGAGTGCTGGTGGTCTCAAGCCACAGTGTGGTCAATGAGAACGGCAGATACACAGTGCTTTTGTAAAAAAAGTATCAGCTCATGTTCATGTAGATCCCAACTTGGAGCATCCTGACCATGAAGGTACCCAGGCACACCGATTCAGGCTTGGAAATGCGGACCTTATCCTACAATGCTTCAAATAACACAAACAGCTAAATATTTGGGTGTTTTTTTTCAAGCATCTCTTGAAAACACCTTAATTCTGACTTAAACTTCTCTCCTCCAGCTATTATTCAGCTGACACCATCATTCAACTCTCCAAAGGGACTGAGGGTGCCATTTGTATGAAAAACACCTAACCGAATAAAATTAAACTCTAAGGTAGGATAGAAACTTGAGAGGAGGAAAGTTTTCATCTGTGGCCTGATCTGTTACCACTCAAAAGCATGCCAGGTGGGCAAGGGCTGCCGGAGAGCCGCTGGCCAGACCTCACTGATGGCAGGGCTTCACCTCAAGGGCTCTGCCCAGTGCCAGGAAAGGACACAAAGAACTCTTAGGAAGCCAGTCAACAGGACATACCAAAAGAAAAGAAAAAAAAAAACAAAAAAAAAAGCCCTGCAGGAGTTCAGTTGACATGTAAAATCTCAACGTCCTCCTTGAACACTTCATCCAGCTCCACCTTCCACCACTAAAAGGAAGGGAAAGGGCGGTGTGTTTGAGAGGTAACTTTGAGTAATGACTCACTACAGCTTTGTCTGTAGCAATCATTATAGAATCAGAGAATCGTCGAGGTTGGAAAAACGCCCTTGGGATCATCAACTCCAACCATCAACCCCGCTCCACAATGTTCTCCTCTACACCATATCCCCCAACACCACATCTAATGCGCGGCTTTGGGATAATCATCATTTTCCTAATGAACGGAGAAGCAAAGGAGTGCTTTGATTTATCCTCCTCTGTCCGAAATCACCGTCTTTTGCCCCATTTCTTTCCCAAGAGCAAAAGGATTCCTGAGGAAGCTTCCTCCCCTGCAAACATGATGGAAACACCCCTCTTCCTGAGGCAGCAGTGAATTAAAGGCATCCAGCGCACGCCTTTGTCCGTGTTACAGGGTGGGATGGAGGATGCCATGGACCACCCTGGTGAGGGGCAGTCGGAGATGCTCCGGGAGCAGTCACAGCCCCCAGGGGGTGCCGGGATGGGGAGGGTTAATCAGCATTTCTTAGGGTGCTGAATTCCTCCACGCATTTCACTGAACTGCTCAGGGCTCAGCCCTCTCAGAAGAAGGGAATAATAACGAGGGAAGAGCCACAGATCGGGGCGCTTTATAGAAAAATGCATAACAATATGCAACGGAGCAAAAATATGCTCATTTTCGCAGGTGAAGTCTTAGCTACTTCTGCTTATTCACCTTTTTTCCCTGCTTTATGCATAAAGAATATCTTAGGACACATTATTATTGAACATAACACCACAACAGGAGTTTATACGAGGTTATCACGAAGCTAAGGCAGCCACAGGAAATTTTTGAGGACTTAAGACCCAGTTATTAAGGCGCTCTGAGACAGGTGAGACACGGGCACCTCAACATCTTCGGGGTACGTGGCCCAGGGGATATTTCCACATTTCATATCTAACAAATGCCCTCAGAGAAATCTGTCGTTATTTCATTTGAGTTTGAAGCCTAACTGCCCCAAAAGAAAAAAAAAAAAAAAGAAGGAAAATCATGAGGAAAGTTTGTCCTAATGACATTACGCTGAAGAAATTTTGTGAAATTTAATACAATTTACTACCTCTCAAAATCATGGGGTCCAAACCGACTGTGATTGTGCATCAAGAAACACAACCTACAGCAGGGTCTGGTGCAGGGTCAGTTGAGTTGGTTTCATTAATGACCCTTAATGAACACACAACAATTTTGTCCGTGAGCAGGGTGCTTTGCCATTTCCATCATTTTTGGGGGTAAACTGGAGAGGAGAACTTCTCCCCTCCCCATTAAGAGGGGCAGGAAGGGTTGATGGAGCAGAAGTTCCAAGCCCTGGACCTCCTGCAGGAAGGTGAGAAGGAAGGGAGGAGGAGCTGCCCCAAGCCAGCAGTATCAATATCACATGAAAAGCTTCCCTGACGCCGAAATGAAAGGTAGAGGCTGAAAGGAAACACCTACCTGGAACGAAACCCCGGGGAGCTTTCTGAGAGGACACTTTCATTACCGCCATTAGCCCCGGGGAGAGACAGATGCTCCCGTCGACCTCGTGAAATTTTTACCTGTCTTTAGGACAAACTCTGCCTTTGGAAGCACATCGAGCCCCGGGGAGCGCGGTGTAACTCCGTCACATACAGTCTGGAGTTACCTTTCCATCACGGTGTAAATAATAAATAACAGCCCCAGCTATTCATGAAGAATTTCCCCCTTGGTATCGCCCTCCTTAAGTCTCACGGCCCTTGAACTCTGGTGGAACATAATCCATTAGATATTCTCGGAACACATCAACATCCCAGGTGGGGAAAACAAGAGGGAAAACTACAGGAAAGGAGGGGCTGAAGGTCAACCAGTGGCTGGGCACAGCCAGGGAAGAATTTCTCAAGAATCAGCCCAAGTGAGACAGGACAGAGAGAAAAAGAAATGAATGAAAAAATGAGAAAACAAAAAAATGAAATGCATGAAACATGAAGTCCCGAGGAATGGAATAAAGGATGCCCTTGGCCATGAAAAATAAGCAAGGGTTGGAGTGAGGACTTAGACGAACGCCCTTTGTCAGCATCAGCCATCCCAGAATAATCGTGCCATTATTTTCTCTTTGACCAGCCCTGCAGCGAAGGGACAGGGCTCACTTCAATTATACTGAAATCACACTTAAGTAACGCACTCTGCATCGTTTACCTTCAAACCTCCTCAGTAAGTTATAATTTAACACCCTGAGGTTTTCGATGCCTCCCCAAGGAATGACTTGAACGGCAGAAAGGAAGAATTGGACATTCACCCTAACCCTAAAAAAAAGAGGAGGCTGGTACGAGCACACGGTGCCGTAAAAACGGAGGCAACAGCGAGGTGGAAGGTGGCTGCACGCTGTAGGCAGAGCACCTTGTAACCCCTGGCCATGGTCCAGTGTCCTTCTCCTCAAAGCCAACCTGTCCATCTTTTCAAAGGTCAAAGAAGGAGCAGCAGTCATGGAGGTGGTAACCAGTATCTACAGGCACCATCACAAGTAACGCTTATGGATTTCACCTGTAACAGCAGTCTCCTCCTCTGAAGAGAAGGCAGATGCCTCCTGTGGGGAGGACACAATGGAAAGTGGGGAGGAACACAATGGAAAGCCCCATAGCACGTGCTGGAAAGAACATAATTTCTTAATCCCAGCTGAAAACAAACAGGAGTTACTCGCTGGGTGCCTGGTCCCACCATGACTGAGGCATCCTCCAGGGATGTGAAGTGCCTGGTTGATTTAAGGGCCACCAAAAAAAAGAGCAAATTGGTTCTGTTTTACCTCAAACCAGGACAGGCATCTACAGATGTTATGCCTGAGGCTAATGGGAAATGAGCAGAGGGGCTTGAGGAGCAACAGTTCCATTAGAGCTCCTGGACACCACCTCTCCTGGGTCTGGCCCTCCACAGGCGCTCCTGCCCAGTTGGCTCGGTGTCTGCTCAAGGCTGGTGGGGATTTGCAGGCCCAAATCAAAGCTGGGTGGCCACAGAATCATAGAATGGTTTGGGTTGGAAGGGAATTTAAATACCATCCAGTTTCAACCTCCCTGCCCTGTTGAGGGACACCTCCCACAAGATCAGGTTGCTCCAAGCCCCCTCCAACCTGCCCTTGAACCCCTCCAGGGACGGGGCAACAAGTTGATGGCCCAGAGGACCCTTCCCCTCCCCACAGAGAGATCTGGAGGAGGCTCCCCCATCTTTAGCATTCACCAGCCAACCTCAACTGGCCACACTGAGCTCCTTCCCCAGACCTGGGATGTCTTTACAGGGCTCTCCAGAGCACAGTCCCCTTCTCTCTGCTCCATCGGGCTCCTGCTGCTCACCCAGGACATTCTTCACCGCGCTATCAAGGCACTCGTACACGACAAGATGCATCACCCAGAGCAATGAACACCCTTCACATGCACACACACACACCTGCTGCAAATGCAAAGGATGGGAGAGAGCAGTAGGAAATATTAATAGAGTAGGACAATAGGTTAGGGAGAAATGTTAGGGTGAGCTTGAGAAGCAGAACGCAGAAAGCTAAGAGGCCTTGAATGTAGCAAGAAGAATATAATTTCTTTGCTTGCTTTCATTTCTGGGTACTTTAAAATAGCAACTTTTAGACCAATCATAGAATCATATGGGGTTGGAAGGGACCTCTGGAGATCATCTAGTCCAACCTCCCCCCGCCAGAGCGGGTCTACCTAGAGCAGGTTGCTCAGGAACTTGTCCAGGTGGGTTTGGAATGTCTCCAGAGAAGAAGACTCCACCACCTCTCTGGGCAGCCTTTCCAGATTGCAACGGGAGGCAGCTGTCAGAACTCTTAAGAGATGACAACAGGCTTAAACCTCCTCTTTTTTTGATTACCCCCAGTGAGACGACAGCAAATCTCAACGTACGGGCAAGACCAGAGTCTCTGCCAAGGCCTCCATCGCTCTCTGCATCCACACACACACACCCCCCTTCCCAGACACCGCTACAGACACGGCACTATCTACTACACCACTTTTTAGAGGGAACGAGAGACATATTCACAACGTACACCACGAAACAATTTTAGGAAGAATAAAGCAAGATGGAAATCAGCTTTACCCACACTGGACAATGATTGTATGGCAATAAATTGCAAGCTAGATGTTACTACCAACTAATTTTTGATTAGGAGTGCCATCGACGCCGTCTGTTACAGAAATCGAGCGCACCTGAAAGCTTTGTCTCTGCCCAAACATTTCAGATGATCGGCCTCTTAGGTTCAGGCACGGTTGGAGGTGGGTTTTTTGTGTAAATCTTTCTCTCCTATCACTGTTCCTCCATCATCTCCTGCCCACCAGCCATGAGAGCATCTCTCTGCCTCCCCCCGACCCTATGTGTCCCCTCCTCTCCCTCTCCGTCCAGTGAAGATAGGGTTAGAGCGACGTGCCACGGCCAAAGCAGCCTGCAGAGCCCACCACTGAGGTGACACCAGTAGGGCTCTGGCTACGCTAATTGGGTTGGGGGTTAGAAAAGCATTGTCAAGGCAACGCAGTTAGTGGTCGGCGGGCAGGTTCGGTGGGTTGCTTTGAGAGGGAAGGCTATAGCCAGTTAGCCTCTGCATTACCATTATCGGGGTTGGAAAACATCCTACTTGCACTGGAGACGGTCTTTCCAATGTCGGCCAAGGAGCGCAGGTTGGACTTCTTGGTCTGGTGCCGGTGCTTCCTGAGCAGGGTGTAGGTGACTTTGTCCTTCAGCTCCGCTTTCAAGAGCCCCGTCTCGATCTGATTGTCCACGATCATTTCTGTGGCAGGCAAGGGCAGGGGGGAGGAGAGGAGAGGAGAGGGGGATCAATCACACAGCGTAAGACTCGGCCGCATCAAGGGAGAGCAGGGGGAGAGAGACGGATCCTTTTCACCCCACCTTCTTGAAGGCTTTGCTTCCCACCTCAAAACCACCACCAGGTTTCATAGACTCATAGAATTATAGAATCACATGGGGTTGGAAGGGACCTCTGGAGATCATCTTGTCCAACCCCCCCGCCGGAGCGGGTCTACCTAGAGCACGTTGCTCAGGAACTTGTCCAGGTGGGTTTTGAGCAACGTGCTCTAGGTAGACCCGCTTTACTTCCCCGTTTTATTTTTAATGGGAACCTCACTAGGTATTTCTTTGGAAATGGGCCATGAACATTTCCACCCAGCAGAGTCCATCAGCCACCGACACGTCCCTACTGCACCAAGACTCCCTTCTATTATTTTCACAGATGCCCCTGAGCTTATTTGAAATCAGCTGGACCCAGGGTAAGATGGGTCTCGGTTCAGCGAGGCAACCTGCTCTCACCCTGCCTTTTTTGTGAACAAGCCACGACTGCTTCGCAACTCCCCGTACGCTCCCCAAAAATAAAACTTCTACCAGCTCCTACGAGGCCCGAGTTCACCTCGCAGGCCCCCAGTAAAAACTGATCCAATGACAACAAAAAGTCCTGGGGATGAGCAACTAATGAAATCACTCGCTCTCGGAACTGAAGTGAAATGATGGCAACTACAAAAGGCAGAACGTGCTCCAGTTGTCACGGCACGGATTAGGTGGCTTTGCCTTTAACGGCGCCAGAAAGGCTCCCAGCCCGCTGCAAAGATTGCTCACTTTCCATCAATTCTCTCCATTTACCCTATCCCAGCAGATATAGGGTAAAAAAAAAAAAAAAAAAAAAAAAAAAAAAGGTAGCCAGATTTATTAAAAATCTCTCTTGTGCATTAAATCTCACATTATAGTTGTTCCCTTGATTATTTCGGTTAACGACGTGCTGTCCCCCGGGGGAAAGTGGCAGCTCTTATTTGTCTACTGGTAACTTTTATTTGTGCTAATAATAAAAGTTATGGGACAGGGGAGGCAGAGCACGCATCTCACATTTGCTAACTCAGTGAGTCAGAAAGTCCCCCTCTCTGTGCTGCCCGACAATTAATGCCTCTTCAGTGAAATCACTTGGGAAAAAAGCCTCGTTCTTCCACCCAAACTCCAAAAAGGCTGGTTATACGAGAGTAGGTCCTGTTACAGAAAACATTTGGCAAAAGATGTATTTTTGCCAAGTGCCATTTTTCTGTAAGCTTTTGCTGCTCATATTTTTTTATTGCTGATTTTTGGAACACTTAGAATCGGAGAAACATTCAGGTTGGAAAAGACCCTTGGGATCATTGAGTCCGACCATCAACCCTACTCTACAAAGTTCTCCCCTACACCATATCCCCCAACACCACATCTAAATGGCTATTAAACACGTCCAGGGATGGGGACTCAACCCCCTCCCTGGGCAGCCCATTCCAGTGTCTTCCCGCAGAACAACATCTCTGTCTTCATCAGGTTTATCCTTCTCCATCCACCAAGTGTTTCTTCCCTTCCCTGTTTCTGATACAACACAACTCAATAAGGAGAACTCGCTGAGTTTTCCCTGCACATCGGTCACAGACACCAACCCAGGGATCAGAATGAAATAATTCTGGAAACCAAGTCTGCAGGCTGGTGGACACCCCCATCAATCTGATCAAGGCTCCAGACCAGCAGAAATAACCCACTCGGGACAGTGCGACAGCAACCACTCATTTGTAATGTAATCTCCCAGGAATTAGATTTAATTTGGGTGGCGAAGAAGGATATTGAAGGTGACATCTCGAGGTGACTTCAATAAGAAATTCAATGTTTGAAGGTTAAAGTTACGGACCACTGCCATCAGCTGCTGTCTTTTGAAGCACCTTCAGCTTCAGCATGAAACTTCAGAGGGTTTTGGTTGTTTTCTCATTTAAACTTTGCCAAGCTCTGCATTTGGATACAGAGACACAGAAATAAAGGAAGGTAAGTGCCACCATAAGCACCTACAAAACTAAGCTCAAAGCTCTGTAGATAACATCAGAGGCAGCTTTTGTAATTCTAAGTCTTACAAAAGCATCTGATATTTGATAATCTCATGCCAGGAGAATTCTGAGCCTGCTTCCTGAGGTTATCATTCCAATCACTGAGCTTTGGGGGGGTGTTTATTTCATTCTGCTCTTTTCCACCTCTTGGCAGAATGGTTTCTAAACTCAGTGTTTTGGTTAAAGGCACCTCCACTGGATGGCTCAGTTTTTTAAAATTTATTTTTCTATCTGTTCTTACACGTCCCAGGGAACAGGGTATAGCTCTCAGCAATGTCACCGAGTGTCATCCCAGGCCACAGCTATTTTGACCACAAAAAAACCTGCCATCCTGTTGGGCAGAGTGAGGCATCAGCTGGTTCTGGGCTGCTCTTCTTTGCTGGAGGAGAACACCCCATTCCTACAAGGAGACTTCAACCCAAAGCAGCCAAGGGTCTGATCACGCTGGCCAAAACCTGCTGGTGCACGCCGGGTACCTGCCCTGAGAGAGCTGCCCTTTTTGCCCTTTTAAACCCTGTGAACATAAATTAAATCAGTGTATGCTACTCCTTTCACACACATGTAGTGATATCTCAGGATATGACTTGATATATCTACTTTGGGATCCACAGGATTCTATAGAATGACCAAAAAACCGTTCTGGGTAAGCATTAATTACCACTGAAGTTGAGTCTTTGACTCTTCCTCCTGAACTGGGAAGAACTCTTTTCATTTATCTGTCATCCTTCTCCATGAACTTTAGAAAAATCATAGAATAGTTTGGGTTGGAAGGGACCTTTGAAGGTCATCTGGTCCAAACCTCCTGCAATGAGCAGGGACACCTCCCACTAGACCAGGTTGCTCAGAACCACAAAGGTTTCTAGTTTCCATGTCATTCCTTGGAGGATAGGTGTCCCTACCCATGGCAGGAGGGTTGGAACTCAACGATCCTTAAGGTCCCTTCCAACTCCAACCCTTCTATGGTTCTATGAGTATTTCTTTATTTTCCTCTTTTATTGAAAAACCAGTGCTTTCTCGTTAAAACCATCCATCGTGAGGATGAATCCAAATTTGTAGGGAAGAGTGGAGGGAAAGAGCTGAGGTGGCTTTACTTACCCACCACCTGCGGGAGAGAAGACGCCTCCATATCCAGCATTATCGAGCCTTTCTCTATACACGTCCTCAGCTCAAACAGGCTGTGCAGGGACAAGGTGGCCACGTGAGGTTTGCTCCATCGCTCCCCACCTTGTTCTACCTTCTCCTCGAACTTGATCCACCTAGGAGAGGGCAGAGCGACCAGAGGGTGTTAAAGCCAAGGGGCTCCTTGCAGACAGACGTCTCCAAAAGAAGCGGGACAGCTGGACGGCCACGGCATTCCGACAAGTTCAAGTAGACACGTTTTCCCAGGCGTCCCCCAGGCCACAAGTCCATCATCGAGTTGCAAAGGCTCTAATGAACTGGTATGTGTCAGCTGAGCGGCGATAATGCCCTGCCTGCTTGTGAACTACCAAAACCAGGAGGTAAAACACGTTATCTTCCTCTGCTTTCACCAAGACTTAAGCTAACACCCTCCAGGTGATGTTTGCTCCAGGCCAAGAGGACACCTGGTCATTCCCCATCCCTGAGATTGCACCCCCAGTCCCTAACCCGAACCACTTAACTCATCCCGAGTGAGAAAGGCTCCACAAGAAGAAAAATAACACTTCTGGAAATAAGGTGACTCGTATTCGAGTCTTCAAATCCAGGCAATAAAACCTGAAAACTCGCAGCGAATAATCCTACTCCAGAGCCACGGGGGAGGAGAGGAGCACATCCCACCCTGATCTGAAGATGTTCCTCGCAGAACTAGTTGAGCCACCAAAGGGGAAAAAAACCCACAAATTAAGGGGCTCCTTCTTTCCCCCCGCTCTCTTGCTGTTGTTTAATGATTTAACAGAGTAGGTCTGGAGAAAAAAAAAAAAGAAACCCACCTAGAAAGCTCATCTCTGGTTGAAGATTAGAGCAAAGGTCAAATCCTGCTCTGTGCAAAATAGTCCTGACACCCCTAAACCCCAGGCTTGACCCTGCCCTTGGCTCCGCCGTCCCCGGCCAGCGGTGGCCTTGGCACGGGGCAGGGAAAAGGGACCGAATGTCACCTCCCTGCAGAGCAGAGGGGCTTTTCCAATCCCCTCTCCAGACACTGGGTTATTACACCTGGAAAATGAAAATTCCAGTGACTAATCCACGGGGATTATTAAAACAAAAAAGACCCAGGTGAAGGTAAGGAAGCTCATAAAGTGGTTCAAAAGAGCATTATTAACACCAAGCGAAATTATATTTAATCCCGAGAAATGTATTACTCGAGGATTAATCAATTATGCTTTTCCATTGCAATAATCTCTTTTTGAAACTTTTTATTTTTTTTTAAGCTGCTAAAAGAGTTAATTTGATCTCAAATTAATAAGGTGCTGTTGAGTTCACAAAGCCTAGGAGTTTCCTGGGACACGGGGGGGACCTGCATGTCCAAGGCTGTAGGTTGGGTACGACTGCAAATGCCAACAAGTTCGCCTTCCCAACGGAAGCACATTATTCCCAACTATCAACATTTGCCTTTTCTTTACTTTTCTCACCAAAAAGCATCATATAAATAGAATAAAACAAGTATTAACTTGCAGGCCGGGTTGAGCTGTCACCTGCTGTATCACCACAGTCCCTTGGATGACTCTTTTCCTTGGGCACGTTCCTGAGGGGACCTGGGGACAGCCAGGTGCCTTCCAAACACAGAATCACAGAATGCTATAGGGTTGGAAGGGACTTCTGGAGATCATCTCCTCCAACCCCCTGCCACGGCAGGGTCACCCACAGCAGGTCCCACAGGAACGTCTCCAGGTGGGTTTGGAATGTCTCCAGAGAAGAAGACTCCACCACCTCTCTGGGTAGCCTCTGCCAGGGCTCTGCCACCCTCACAGCAAACAAGTTCCTCCTCATGGTGAGAGGGAACTTCTTATGTTCCAGTTTATGCCCATTCCCTCTTGTCCTGCCACTGGGCACCACTGAATAAAGACTGGCCCCGTCCTCCTGACACCCACCCTTGAAGCATTTATAGGTGTTGATGGGATCCCCACTCAGCCTTCTCTTCTCCAGACTATGAAGACCCAAGCAAAGGGACAGGACATCCTCAAACTCTGGTCGCCCGCTGATCTTACCTACTGTCACAAATGCCACCACGTGGATGGGGACAACTATAGCCTGACCTCACAGGACACCTGAACTCACAGGAAGGGAGCTGTATATATGATTCTCTCTCTTTAAAGATACATCTGTACAAAGGCTCCTTCTTTTTGGATGTTAGGAGAGGTTTAGATTGGATATTGGGAAAAATTTTTACACTGAAATGGTTGTCAAGCCTTGGACCAGGCTGTGGTGGAGTCCCCACCCCTGGAGGGATTTAAAAGCCAGGCAGATGTGGTGCTGAGGGACATGGGTTAGTGATGGATTATGTCAATGTTGGGTTGATGGTTGGACTCAATGATCTGAGAGGTCTCTTCCAACCTTGATACTTCTCTGATTCCATGAATCAAGAATCAGGACAGGCAACTAAAGGTTGGAAGCACAGAGCCAGCCACCCTGGCTGGTTTGTCCTGCAGCCGGTCGGTACCTTACAGCAGGTTTTGTTGGGTGAGATTTAGTCATTTGAGGAAGATACTAAAACATCCTGAATACTCATACACTGCAAGATCACTATCATCAAAAAAACATAAAAGTCAGGAGGTTGGGCCAGGTTTAGGAATTACACAGTATCTCAGAAGGGTGCTTAAGGCATCTAATGTAAAAATATATTTTTAAAGAGAGAGAATCATATATACAGCTGCAGCTAGGACTTCTACCAAAGACGTGTGAAAACACATAAAACCCGAAATTATTTGCCAGAGAAAAAGAAAACCTGCCTTTTTCCCGAAAGCTACCGGGCAACACAACGAGCTCAGGCATGACCCTCTGTAAGGTCCTTTGTAGGTGGGAGTTGGGGGACAAACCCTCAACAACCACCTCCCTAAGAAGAGCAGGACATGGGGCATCTTCCTTCTGATGGCTGACATTTGTGGGCTTAAGGGAAACAGAGCTTCCCTATACTATAGAATCATGGAATGGTTTGGGTTGGAAGGGACCTTAAAGACCACCCAGTGCCACCCCCTGCCCTGGGCAGGGACA
>JAOTQQ010000032.1:1668028-1679001 GCA_026546715.1 Gallinago undulata
CCCCCAACTCTCTCAGCCTGTCCTCCCAGCAGAGGGGCTCCAGCCCTCCCAGCATCTCTGTGGCCTCCTCTGGACCTACTCTACCTATAAGTATTAATGTCTGAATTTGGTAGCCTAAATCCATTCCGAGCTTAGGAGGCCACCTCATCTAGAATATCAGCAGCAGTAAGGTGCCAACCTCTTTTGAGATGCTTTGAAAAAGCTCAGCTTTTCTCCCCCCTGCCCCCCCCCCCAACACCTTCTGAAAAGCTTCATTCAGTGACGAAGGGCCCTTTGGGCTCCTGGAGGTTAACAGCCACTTATCAAAACCTCTGCAAAGCCAGGGCGAGAGCTCAGACAATGCTCCCATTGACTGGGAGAGCGGTTACAAAACCAGTTAGCTTCGTGTTTGGATGTTGGTTTGCTTTTTTTTTTTTCCTCACGCTTCCTTGCTGCGACAAAGCAGGTCCCATCAAGTAGATCCATCTCCTGCGACCCACACTTCAGGTGACCGCGCTCATTCTGTATTTCAAAGCCCCATAAAAGCCCGTCCTCAGCACTTCCCTCGCCTGGCATCCCTGGGCACGTCATGACCATCCTGATCAAACTCTCCCCCTCTGTTAGTAGTGTGGCAAAGCAAAGCTTTCGGGTGGATAAATCGCATCTCTGAGGGCTTTTTTCTTTTTCTCTCCGAGTCGAAACAATTCCGAAAAAGGGCTCTCGCAACGGTATTTCAGAAGCAGAAAGACCCCATTGAGGTAGAGACACAATAACCGGTTTCGTTCCCGCCTTTAAAAATTAACCACCATTAACTTTGGGCTCGGAGTGGCTCCGGGCTGCCAGCAGCACGCTCCTTCCAACTGGCTCCTCAGAAAGAAAACTCTTGATTCAACTTGTTCTCAAAAGCCCGGGTGACATTTCTGCAGCTCTTGCTCTTCATGGGTTTCCCCCTGCAACAGCAAGTGGAGTTCAAGCTTCTGCCTTTCCTTTTCTCCTTTTTTCTTCCCAGCTTCACACACTCACCCCCCACCTCCTACACGAGCACCAAACCTCTTCAGAATGTGATTATGCTGGAAAAAAAAACCAATTAACTTCAGGCTCATGGGTTCATGGCCAAGGTCTAAGCCCAGAGAAGCTGTGGCTGCCTCATCCCTGGAGGGGTTGAAGGGCAGGTTGGAAGGGGCTTGGAGCAACCTGGGCTGGTGGGAGGTGTCCCTGCCCCTGCCCCAGGTGTCCCTGGGTGGGCTTGAAGGTCCCCACCAAAACCATTCTACGGTTCTATGAGCCCCACTACTCTGAAGCAGAACCCAGATAGACCAAGACCTGGAGACCCAACCTTCTATATGAGAAAAACTCATCTCCTGGGTATCCCTCGCACAGAGAACGTGGAAGGTTGCTCTCCATCAGCTGCTGTCAAGAGGGGCAGGCAGGTTTTTGAGGTGTTTTATTTAAGCTCCCCAAAGGAAGATGATCTCTCCCAAGAGGGAGGCAAACCAGCAGGATGTAACACAGCAGGCATTTTGGCAAGTCAACAACAGAACCAAACGCTGGAGAAAGGGAAACAAGTCGAGATAAAAGAAGTTTCTCATAAATAAATAAATAATCAATAAATCCAGAGAAGGCCAGTAAAAACTTGCTGAGAAGCGATGGCAGGCTACCAGGGTAGACCCTTCCATGGCTCCACGTCAACCGGCCTCATTTTGCAGTTGACCTTGGCATCTCCTGAAAAGGCAAGTGCTTTTCTCATGGACTCCAAAGGACAAGGAGGAAAAGCGACTCGGGGAAGACAAGAGCTCCAGCGGATTTGCCACGGCCTCACCTAGACTGGAAGGCAGTTTCACTGCTTTAAGCAGATTTCTGTAATTCAATCAACCAAATATAAGTATACGATATCTCCGCTGTGGGGAAAGGAACACAAGCAGGACCCACACCAGTAAAACTGCGTGCAAGAAAAATAATAGACCATTATCCAAACTAAGCACAGGCCGGCTTTCCGTAAGCGACTGCACTGTAATTAAGATCAATATTCTCAGGAAAAGGACACTGCCAAAACTGAGGAAGGAAGAAAGCTAGTTCAAACAAACCTAACTTTTTTTCTTTTTTTTTTTTTTTTCACTGAAAAATGAGAAATTTGGTACCTAGAGATGCATTTGGAGACTAGTTATGGAATGCAAAGCGAGCCACACTGAGATGTACTATTACCAAAACAACAAAGAGGCTCAAAAATAGCAAGGAAGCATAAAGACACAGAAAAAGGAGACAAAGCCCCACTTCACTGTCCCACTTGGGAACACCTCAGTCCAGCACAAGCCTAGGTCAAAGCAAAACTAGCAAACACCAAATATAAGGAAGATTTTAACCAAAAACTGGAGAATAAGCACACGGGGCGTGCAAGGAAAACGAATTACTCGAGAACGTCAGCAGCAGGAGGTTGAGAAGCGGTGGGTGAACCGGACCACCTCGGAGAGAGGCAGCCAATTAAGAGGATTAAAGATTTTGCAGAAAAGCAAACCAGCTTCTTGGTGTGAAACTTCCCCACGTAGGTGGGTGGAAAGGCATTTTTTAACCTTTTTTGAAGGCAGGCAGTGCAGACATGAAGGTGTCGGTGGAAAGAGGAAGAAACGGTAGAGATAAACTAGAGTTGGGCGAGATGATCCCTACGGTCCCTTCCAACTCTAATAATTCAGTGAAATTCAGTGAAACTCAACAAGGGGCCAAGACCCCTTGAACTCACACCTCCCAGGACCCTGTCCAGCCCCGAGGTTTTAACGAGGTCTGAGACACTTCCTACAGCCCGAAACAGAAGGAAACAATAATCAATCCATGAAATCACCGGGAATTGGTACCCAATTAATTGAACACACTTCACCACGGGGCACCACCTACCGCAGCGGAAAGAAACAAATTACCTGATTTCCCTTTCTTTTCTAGACCTCCCTTTGGAGGTTCTCCTACCACATCGCGGGTTCAAGAAGTGGACCCGGTTAGCAAGTTTTCTTCCACTGCTGAAATCACGGCAGTGGATGGGAGCTGCCAGAGCCCGTTGGGGCTCACGCCGACCAGGGCTGCTGAATTAAAAACACAACCATTAGCAGAATTCTCGGAACCCAAGCGCCACTTAAGCAGATTTTTTTTTTTCCTCTTTCTTTCTTCCTTTCTTTCTTTTAAGCTCCTAAATGCAACTTTAGCAATTACTGGTTTATGTAATTGCCTAACATTTAATGTTTAGAGCAACGTTTTACAACTAATTTACATGCAGTTCCCTAAGTGCTTTAGGGTTAATTGGTCTTTTGTCGTGCATTAAGTAGCTTGTTAATTATTAGACCGTTGGGAGGAAAAAACAAGTAGGAGGTCAGTTCGGGGATGGATTGGGCTGAACGGAATGGTTGCTTGTAATTAACGAAGAGCACGAGGGGTGATTTTTGCATCAGGGTTGACCTTCCTAATGATCGACCCCGAGCTTATAGCCGGGCCATGAGCGAATGGTGTATTCTACAGGATCGTGTCATCTCCATTGTTCTACCTAAGGAGGGGGATACCACAGGGCTCGTTTACTGATGTCATTGCTTACAGCCTGTGAGGGAACGATGAAGCCACAGGAGAAAAGAGAAGATGCAATTCCTTGTGCTTGGTGTGAAGAACGCAACAGGGAAGACCGCCATTTTCAAACACACTTCAGACAAAGCAGGTGGAAGAAGGAACGCAAGGAGGATCCAGAGGGATATTTGCCTGGGCCATCCCAAGACGACCAACATCAAGCACCCACATTTCCCAGTTCCTTGATAAGAGCACAGCCAGGCCACATCTCATACCATAGGTCTCTCCAACTCCCTGAAAGGAGGGTGTAGCCAGAGGGGGTTGGTCTCTTCTCCTCAAGAACAGGCCATGGGACAAGAGGAAACGGCCTCAAGTTGCACCAGGGGAGGCTTAGATTGGATATTAGGAAAAATGTCTTCACCAAAAGAGTTATCAAGCCTCAGAATGGGCTGCCCAGGGCAGTGGTGGAGTCCCCATCCCTGGAGGGATTTAAAAGCCGGGCAGACACGGTGCTGAGGGACATGGGTTAGTGATGGGTTTTGTCAGCGTTGGGTTGATGGTGGGACTCAATGATCTGAAAGGCCCCTTCCAACCTGGACAATTCTATGACTCAATATTGTGGCAAGAATAATTTTGTACCACGTACACTTAAAGGGAGCCCCAGGACATCTAAGCATTCTTTGCTCTGAGCCCTGTCAGCCCAGATGCATCCAAAAAGATCAGAATGATTCAAAAGAAAAAAAAAATAAATCAATGTGCTTTCCTGGGCCTCCATTCCACCTGCACTTCTATCCAATGAAAGAGTGCTCTGGACACAGTATCATAACTTAGGAACCAACATTAATAACTTAATTACCAAGTTGGCCCTGCTTTGAGCCGAGGTTTGGACCAGTTGACCTCCATAGGTGCCTTCCAACCTAATTTATTCTGTTCTATTAGTGAACTCTGCCCATAGCTCATCTCCACTCCAGTTATCACATCTGCTGACCCAACATGAACGCTCTGCCAGGTTTTCACAACAACTTTTAGTAATGAAGAGAGACTGGAAACCCCCATGCTGGTTTTAATGATCTGCTTGGCATCACGGTCTGGAAGTCAAGATCAGAAACCGAAGTAAGAAAAAGCCAACTCTGTATATTACAAATATTTGCAAAAAAAAAACCCCACATCCAACTTGAAAAATTTATGTGCTGTCTTTTCCATGCAAAGTGTTCCCATGGCTTCTTCTCCCCAACTGCTCCAACTCCAACCTCTTTTTTAATAAGATGGAGCTATCACTAACCACGTGTCCTGTGGTGGCCCAAAAGCCTTCATTCAGGAGTCACACACATACTGGAGTGGGCTGAACAGAGACATCAGAAGGAATTAAACCAAATTGACTGGAGGCTTGGCTTTAAAATGCATTAGAAAAGTCACATAATTTTCTTGCATGGACATTCTCATTCAGAATTGGAGTGACCTTTATCAGATACACCCTGACTGGAGTTATTACATCTTTAACCCCATGAAAGAACTTTTTTTCAGGACCCTCTATGCTAATTAACTTTGAAACACCAAGGGCTGCCCCAGCACAACTGGGTCTGACTCCATGCACCGTCCCTCAAGAACAACCAGAGGTAAAAAGCAAAATAACTCCAAAATAACACCGCTTCCTCTGCGTTCGGGGAATTGACCTTGGCCAACTCAACATGGAGTCAAACTCTACCTGTTCTTCTTAAATCCCTCCTCGAGCACAAAAAGGTGGCCTCATCTGCAAAAGCACAGAGTCCTCAGCAGCATTCAGGACTTAAAAAAACAAACAAGGGAAAAAAAATATAATAAACCAGCCAGGTACTAGTAATAATCTTTTAAACAATTTGGGACGGAAAGGGCAAACCAGAAATGAGCAGCATTTTCCAAACACACTCCATCAAAACAGCATTTCCTGAAATGTAAATCACTTTACAAGCACTGATCTCCTTAGAGTCGTTAAATGCTGTCTTTATTTCTTTTTAATTGGTCCCACTGCATTTTAAATTGCTTTCTGAAAGTACAGTGGAAGTATATAAATATGATGTGTTGAAACACTGAACCATTAAAATACAGGAATTAAACTTTAAAACTCTGTAGTTTTACTCTTGCCCAAATTTCATTAATGAGAAATAAGGAATGTACTTGTTTTTCTAAAAAAAAAAATACTTGATTATTAGGAAAGTTTCAGTGTGTGGCAAGTTTCTGCAAATGATTAATTATTTTAACTCAGCAAGGGGTGCTGCTGCTTTCCTTCTGACCCCAGGAACACGCACGCACCCGGGGGGGGGTTTAAGAATAGCAACAGGGAAAAGTCCCCCTTTCTGAGCTTTAATGCTGTTTTGCTCCCAGCACTTCAGCCACTCATCCCTCTTCTCTGCTGGGATCAGTGGTTTCGGCTTGGACCAGCCTGTTTTGCAGATTCAGCTTGGCACGTGGCTGTGAAACCAGTTAGATGGCTGTGAAACCAGCTAGATGGCCACAAAACCAAGTCAGATGGCTGTGAAACCAGCTAGATGGCCACAAAACCAAGTTGGATGGCTGTGAAACCAGCTAGATGGCCACAAAACCAAGTTAGATGGCTGCAAAATAGATGGCCGGGGAACAAAGGTAGATGGCCACGAATCCGAGGTGGATGGCCTGGAAACCAAGGTAGATGGCTATGAATCCAAGGTGGATGACCACAAAACCAAGGTGGATGGCCACGAAGCCAAGGTAGATGGCCACAGAAACAAGGTAGATGACCACGGAACCAAGGTAGGTAGCCACAAAACTAAGGTGGATGGCCACAGAACCAAGGTAGATGGCTGCAAAACAAGGTAGGCACGAAACCAAGGCAGGTGGCCACAAAGCTACGGTAGATGACCTTGAATCCAAGGTGGATGGCCACAAAACCAAGGTGGGTGGCCACAGAACCAAGGTAGGTGGCCTCAAAACAAGGTGCATAGCCACAAAGCCAAGGCAGGTAGCCCCAAAGCTAAGGTAGATGACTATGAATCCAAGGTGGATGGCCACAAAAACAAGTGGATGCCCCAAAACCAAGTTAGATGGCCACAAAACCAAGTTGGATGGCCACAAAACCAAGTTGGATGGCCACGAAAACCAAGTCAGATGTCCATAAATCCAGGCAGACGGCCACAAGGGCAGGTGCTGCTGTTGGGAAGGTAGAAAGGAGTCGAGATGCCACGGGAGCCCCGCACAGGAGATGTTGCCCCCAACAGAAAGGTGAAGCCAAGGTTCCAGCCCACCCAGCAGAAGCACACCGCGCAGTTAAGCGACCTCGGGCCGCGCTGCCGAAAGTTGCGAGCCCGGCAGCGGGGCAGGGCTGGGGTAACGCCGAGATTCAAAGGCCCCTGTCCCGCTGCCAAGCAGGCAGCCCGTCCGACAAGGGTGGCTTTGTCTCGTGGCCTCCTCCACCTCCCAGCACATGGGAAACTTCAGAAATTCCCTTGCCGAGGAGAACAACTACATCTGAGTAACTCGGAATTACGGGCTTTCGAGGTTAGTTCGCTGCTGGAGCCAAGACATATTTCCAGTGCTTCTCAGGACCAAAAACAACCTTCTACTTTTAATGACTTGCCTTTTATCTTTAATAAGGGATTAGGAGCTATTTTTCCAGCTAATACCTTAAAATCCAGATAATCATAAAAGCAATCGGTAATACCCAATATATGTTAATTACTCATTTTCTTCTCGTCTGTCGTTGGCGTGCTGTCACTCACGTACGTTAATTTGTCTCTAATAAGGCTGCAAATCAAAACCAACAAAAGGCTTGGGGTCCTCTGGGGAGTCACAGGTTCAGATTTGGGGGATTAACGACAGATTATATCTGCGACGGCAACGAAGAAAACAACGTTATGGCCCAGAAAGTGCTGAACTCCCCAACCAGCCCTTCACCTGCTCCTGGACCTGCCCTCTCCCTGAAATTCCCACCGGAGTCAAGCAAAGAACGCTCCACGACAAGCCAACGATGAACTTTTCAGGTAGATGGCAATAAGGGGAGACAAAGTCACGCTTGCCAAATTATTCCCACTGGAACGTCACCCCAAAATAATGTGAAGTTTTCCATAATAAGCTACTCTAGCCTTTCCAAAGGGAATCTACAGGGGGAAAATCAGGGATAGAAGCTTCACATTGGAGATCAGATGGTGACCTGACAGCTACGAAATTCAAACGCCTTTCTACTGCACACGTGTGGTCAGGCTTTCACAAAGCTTAGAGTTTTGGGTTCTTTGGACCCATTTTCACCTGGGCGATGACGGGCAGACACAGCCAACTGCTTTCACTGCAAGTGTCTGATGTAAAACCCAGGTGGGATCTAGTTTCCAGAGAGGAGGATCGCTTCATTAGGTTCTCTGAAACCTTTTCTAAAATTTTAAAGAGAAATTTATCCCCGCTTTCCTTCCTCCTCCTCTTCCCCAGAAGAAATGTGAGCTCAAGGTGGATACCTAAATGGAAAATTCAAGTCCTAATGATTGCATTTTGGCAAAGACATGAGCCAGGACCTTTATAACTGTCTACGTGCTATCACCAACTATAAGAAAAGAGTAAAGAAACTGTGTTAGTGTAATTTTTAATGTATAGGTGGCTAAGATGGGAATATTCTACCCCCCAAAATGCTTCAATATTCTGATTGCCTTTGCTGCTATGACTTTATGGTCCTGTGGAGTTTATCTTCAATGGTCCTAACAAGTACCCGAGTGCAAGGTCTCCCTGTTCACAGCAGGGTATTGCACTAGCAATTCATAATTTGGAGAATTTCCTGGATCTATCAGGACACAATTTGGGCAGCAAGGAAAAAAAAATACAGTAGCAAGTATGGATGTAACTGTAATTACATAGAGCATTTATCTTCTGCCCTTGGAGAAGTCATTTCTTCAATTTCCTGAGTCCCCAGTAGATTAAAAGGGGCTGCTGCTTTCATCCAGCTTGCTGTACAACTCTAAAACCACACACCGTGTAACTTGTGGAGAGGGAAAGAGCAAACCATGCCCTTCCAAAGATTTTTTCATATTGCCCTGAAATTTACACTATGGGAACTGACGCACTCGGTGAACTTAGGACAGAATTTTTGGAAAAAGTCTTCAGTAATGGCTTTAAAAGTCAACATCGATGAGACCGTCAGCATCTGCCTTTTCCACCCGACAACACAGCCTTCTCAGAAAGAAATGCTGAAAACCAGACCTCTGACAGCCTTTCCATTGGACTTTTTTGGCGTTACGGCATCGTTAAGAGTGGAGACCAGGTGAGACACTTGGCCAATGACTCCAACCACAGGTACACACATGTGAGCTCAAGCAAACGCTGAGGAGTAGCAGGTACACACCAAGTGTTCACAGAAGCTCTGCGCTACCCAGAGATGAGCTTAATTAGCTTGTACACCAAACCTGGACTCTCTCCATCGTATTCATGTATGTTTTTCAGGTTTTCAGTCCCAAGACGATGGTATTTGAAATCCCAGCTCTCTTGGCCGACACGCGCATCCCGCAGAGCTGATCTCCTGCTACCTCAAACCACCTCCTGCCGTAATCCCCGGAGCCAGCACTCACGTAACACCGGGAACCACCTGGCTTCTCAGCTCTATGAATAGCCACTCTGCCCGCAGACGGTGACGGTGGCCGGGGCAGCACCCGGGCCACGTAACACCCGGCGCGTGTCCTCTCTCCCGAGCACCACGGGCAGATGGAGGGCAACCACCATAAGCCAAGAACAAGTCCTAGGAGGAGAGGCTGAGGGAACTGGGCATGGTTAGTTTGGAGAAGAGGAGGCTGAGGGGAGACCTCATTGCCCTCTACGGCTCCCTGAAAGGAGGGTGTAGAGAGGTGGGGGTTGGCCTCTTCTCCCAAGGGAATAGTGATGGGAGCAGAGGAAATGGTCTGAGGTTGGGGCAGGGGAGGTTTAGATTAGATCTGAGGAAGAATGACTTTGCTGAGAGGGTGGTCAGGCACTGGAACAGCCTGCCCAGGGAGGTGGTGGAGTTGCCAACCCTGAAGGTATTAAAGAAACGTGTAGATGAGGCACTTCAGGGCATGCTCTAGTGCCTGAGATTGTTGGTTTGTGTCCATTTGTGGGGGGTTTTGTTTTGTTAGGGCTTTTTGTGGGTTTTTTTTGCTGTTGTTTTTGTGGTTGGACTCGATGATCTCAAAGGTCCCTTCCAACCACGAAGATTCTGTGAGCCCAGGTGGGAGATGTCAGCACCCATGGCTTTCCAAGGGAGAATAACTGTGTCATCAGCTGCCTCTGGCAGGAAAAGAACAGACCTGGCCCTTTTCTGCACCAGTGACACTGTTGAGATAGATATATATATACACACGCTGATGAAAAGAAGGAAAACCAGCTCCTGTTTTCAACTGCAGGTGACTGTCCTTCCTCCAGACACACTTATGGTGTCCCATCACAGCCGTCGACACGGTCAGGCTTTTGTCCAGATGACAACTCCACACGTTCATTTTGACTTGCCTAAACAAAACTTGCTTTTAAAACACATCCAACCTGCATAAAGGCTAATCTTTTAAGCTTCAAATGATCTCAGTCTCACCGACCCACCTTACACTTTAGCACATTTCTCTTCCCACAGCTCCTGCCCGCAGCTGTTGACACATCAGCATGAAGACCAGATGGTTCCACCGAAGGCCCACAGTCAAACCAACCAGAGGGCTGAACAAAAGGGAAGTGCTGGCAAAGCTCTGAAGGTGGCCAAGTGTGCCCTTTGATAGATTTGTGACTCACATACAATTTTGGATGGAAACGGGTGACGGGAGAGGTAAACCGGCCAAGATCACCCAGGGGGTTAGGGACAGGGAGCCAAAAATGCCACTTGGCTTGCCCGACTCCACGGCAGAGTCCTCCCCATGAGGTGACACTGCCTATTGGAGGGCAGTGGTGATGCTGGTCCTCTTCTCTTGCCTGGGACGGGGTTTAGCACAGGCCCCACAATGAATTCATCTCCTACTGAGCTAAGGACAAGCAACAGTGGAATGCACAGCAGGAGAGGGAATAAATAGCTATTTTTTGAAATCTTTTTTTTTCCCTTGTTTGCCAATGTCCTAGAGATTGCTGGTAAGAAAACTACTTGTTCTTTCTTGCAACTATTCATGTCCTACTCATGAAGAAGCATCTATTCATGCCCTTTTCTTGTAAGTTAATTATATTTTTTAAGTGGAGCATGCGATTTTAGGGACAGGTGTGAAAAGCAGAAAAGTGGTTTCACAGAACTGAAAAGCTTCTGACCTTTCCCTTTCCTTTCAAAGAACTGTAGGAAACCCCTGGAGAGTGACAACAGGCTTCATAGAGGATCTCCTCTTCTGAAGGCAGGTTATTCCTTTTGACACTCCATTTGGCAGCAGGGTGGGTGAGAAGACATTGCTCCACCACCTCCCACCACACCAGGTTGCTCCAAGCCCCCTCCAACCTGCCCTTCAACCCCTCCAGGGATGGGGCAGCCACAG
>JAOTQQ010000032.1:1683420-1694527 GCA_026546715.1 Gallinago undulata
CTGCCCCATCCCTGGAGGGGTTGAAGGGCAGGTTGGAGGGGGCTTGGAGCAACCTGGGCTGGTGGGAGGTGTCCCTGCCCAGGGCAGAGGGTTGGAACAAGGTGATCTTTAAGGTCTCTGCCAACTCAAACCATTCTATGGTTCTATGAGTCAGAAAACTGATTTCACCTCCAGCCTGTGCATAAGAACGGCACGGGTTCACTCTAGGAAATCATCTTTCCCTCTTTGTCCTGCGATGAATACCGTCCCTCACCAGAGGAGATTGTGGAGATATTTTAAAAAAAAATAAAAAATAAAAGACCAACATTATCACAACAAAGCAAAAAAGGAAGAAAATTATGAAGCCCAGAGTTGCACCCTGGCAATGACTGCCTAACGGCAGAACACAGACCCATCCAAGAACGGGTTCATGCATCGGAGCAGCATGACAATGACTGGGCAGTGTATAGGCAAAGCTGATTAATTCCTGTGTAATTACAGCTAAATTCCACATGGGAAACCTGGGACCAGGCTGACTCCGTGTGCCGGGCGAGGCAGGGCACCGCTCCCCCCACCAGTCATCGTAAACATGGGTCTGGTCTTCAGAGAAGTTGTGAAAGAGGAGATTCTGACATTCCCGTTTCCTCGCTTTCCATGGCATAGATGCCTCCTGGGTTTACGTGTTCCTTAAGAAAGAGCAGGCAGATAACCCTCTTAAATAAGCACATAAACAAGTCCACATGCTGGCCTGCTTCTGGGAGAGCTCCCAAGTGCAGAAATCCTAGTGTTAGGACTTGGTCTCCAAGACACCATTTGTCAAACAAAGCGTTGTTTGTTCTCCGCTAAAACCCTGTATCTCCCTTGCCAACAGGCAGGGCCTTGGATACCCTCACAGGATCCCTGTCTCCTCTTTGTTCCTCCCACAGACCAACCCAAGAGAGACCAGAAATCTCTCTTGACACCCTCCGCAGGTGCACTACTTCTCCACGTTTTCCTGAAGGTACACACTGATGTCCACAGCAGATGGATCACCTGCAGAAGCCATGTTTTTGATGGAAGGGAAGGCAGGAGCTACCAGCACCCCTTCTTTCACAGTCTCCCAGGAGGATGTTCTTCCACAGATACCATCGCTTCTACATCAAGGTCATCAAACACCACCTAACGCTGTCCTAAACCCATACAAAGGTCTCAAGATGTCTTCAAACTCGTACACAGGGCCCCTCCCTCTGGGCACATTGGGCAGTGGTGTCCAAATCAGAATGGTTTGGGTTGGAAAACCTTAAAGACTATCCAGTTCCAACCCCATGGGCAGGGACACCTTCCACCAGACCAGGTTGCTCAAAGCCCAGTCTCCATCTGGTTCAACCCCTGCCAGAAACGAGTCATCGCCCGCAGCGGCTCCTACACACCCCAGGTCCCAAGGAGAGCTGACCAGGCACAAACCTCCTCTCTTCCCATTCCTTACAACCACGGATGTTGAAATGCTTGCAAGGAGGAAAAAAAAAGCCCAGCGTCACCACCGCTACCCAACGCTTCAGACAAGTAGAGGCAGCAGGAGAAACCGCTCGCAATAAATACCAGAAGCCTGACCCACACAGACCTACGAGTCAAAAAAACCAAAAAGAAGTGAAATTAAGAGAAGATCATCAAAGGCGAGGCCCGTGGCGACGCACGCGGTGAGCTCAGGCTTCAACAGTCACCATTTTTAAACACACAAGACAGTTCTCACCAAAAAGGACTTAAAAAATTAAAAAAATTGCTTGCTGTGAAAAGCAGAAGGATCTTTCAACGCTTCAAAAAAGCTGCATTTGGTAATAAATATTTCACAAGTAGGAAGATGCAGGTCGTTGAAATGCAACAGCTGGTAACGCGAGTGAAAAGCAACAACATACTGATTTTTGTACCAGGGGGTCAAGCAAAAGTGAAAGTGATGATGATAACCTTAAGTTACCATCATCTGATAATAACCAGAAAGAAATTCTTTACAGTGAGGGTGGTGAGGCACTGGAACAGGTTGTCCAGGGAAGTGGTGGCTGCCCCATCCCTGGAGGGGTTGAAGGGCAGGTTGGAGGGGGCTTGGAGCAACGTGGTGTGGTGGGAGGTGTCCCTGCCCAGGACAGGGGGTTGGAACTTGATGATCTTTAAGGTCCCTTCCAACTCCAACCATTTTGTGATTCTGTGATTCTAAGTCTTGAGTGAAGTCATTGAGTCAGTGACTTGATTTCTGCAGCTGCTCAGACTCTCACCATCGTCACCAGAGATGACCCCAACCCTCTGGGGCTCCCAAAGCTCTCCCCGTGAGACCTCCTTTCCAGATGAAACCTCAGAGCAGATCAAAACACTGATTTCCAAAACGTGCCCAAGACCATCCGGCTTCAGCCAAAAAGGAAATCAACTTCCTCAGTATCCAAAATGTCAAAGTAACACGAGAGTAGATACTGTACGTCGGCACGTAAAGAAAATGGGTGAAAATGGGTCAGTCTCAGCCTCAGAATCCAAAAGTTATCATAAAATAATTATTAGCAGGGGTTCAAAAATGAAGAGCCAATAATCATGGAGTGTGTACGTATGCTTTAGGGGAAGCCCTTGAGGCATTTCTGCCGTCTCCAAGCACGCAGCCCCATCCTCCCCCAGAGAGCACCCTCATCTGTAACTCATTTCAGGCCCGTATTAATATTACTTCACCTTTTGATAGCTCCTTCTCTCCTCAAAGCCCTTCAAGATGTGATTAAAGCAGCCACATTCCCTCCTGACAACAGGAACGAACAGGTTCTTCCCCAAAGCGTTGCACCTTCCCTTGGCTCTGCCCTGCTCCCTCCCGTGCCAAATTCCTTGGCCAAAAAAAAAATGCCCATAAACACAGGAACTTTGATCAATAGGGGGTTTTTAGCCATGAAAAGTATGCAACAACCACTGTGGAACGATGAGGCAAACCCCCTAGAATTTTTTTCTATTTTTAAAAAAGCGCACAGTTATGTTAACAAAGGACAAAACTATGAGATTAGTCACAGGGCAGCACTGAAAAGAGTCAAGTCACAAACCTTCCATGGCCTGGAGATGTAAAGGAGCCAAACCAATTATTCTCCCAACCCCAAAATAACATTCGGCTGCACTTGAGGGGTATCTAGGGTCTTCCAAAATGTCCAGAATTAGCCACGGAGGGAGAATTAAGTCACCTAAAGGAGGATCTGCTTCTGGTGGAGTTTTGGAAAAATCTAAGAAATGGATTTTTACTGCAAACAATCTATATCCCCTTCTCTAGAAGGGCAAAGAAAAGCCCCCGTAGTTTGCTAACAGATATTACATCCACTTGCAGAAAAAAAAAGGGAAAAACCCCACATCCACAGCTTCCCAGAGAGCCCCGAGCTTGGCTCCTGTGAAATATGGGATGGCCTGAAAGTCACCGCCTTCCACGGAAGGTACCAGCTGCGAGCTGTTAACAGCCCTCAAGTCCTCGGCGAGGCTTGGCTTCTGGGGAAGGAATTAACGAGGACGCGGTTCGTTAAGATCTATTTTGCTGCGGTGAGCGCAGCGCGTTGCGCAGAGGCTGGGTAACCCGACCGTGCGCAGTTGCTGTCTCCATCAGCTTCTTCATAGTTCACCCTCCAGTAATTAAGAAGCACCTTTCACTCCCTAAGGGTGAGAAACGCTTCGTATTCTGCAGGTTTGGGATGAAAATCCGTTTTTTTTCACGGGGGGAAGAAAAAGAGCACGTTTTGGGATTGGAAATGCAAAGTAAAGGAGGAGGAAACGTTTTGGTGGAGCGGGATGGACCCAGCTGCTTGGGGCAGCTCTAGCCAGAGGGGCCAGTGACCACCACCCTGGCCACGTGGGACAGCGTTGGCACAGGACCCGCCGGCAGCAGATGGGGAGAAGCCTGGATGGCTTGTGACTCGGGGGTTTGTGACTCACGGAGAAGGTCAGCAACGGCATCACCGCTTCCAAGGGGACTCGGAGCCGCTCGTCACCCTGACTTCATCCTACCGGAGAAAGATCCCAGCCCACAGGGGGGGGGGAGGGTTTGGTCACTGGGTTTCCCCTTTTTTCCCCAACCCCTTTTTCCCACATCAGCGGGGAGAAATGATAGAAATACCTCGCAAGTCGATTTGGTGACAGCTCACCTGGCATTGAGACAAGGTGAGATAATAGGGAAAACGAGAAGGCTCCTCGTTAGCAACGCTGGGAGGAGAAAACAAACCCTTTTAGGTTACTCTGCTTCGAAAGGGAGACGCGGGGAGCTCTACAGAGCACGCTGGCAGCCTTCCCAGTGAAGAGAGAGCCCAGCATCAGTTTACAGCAACCTCCAGAGAGGGGGGCAGAGCTCTCAGCACAGCCGGGCTTCTGGAACCCACACAGCTCCGGGGTCCTGCGGGGGGGTGGGGAGCAGGCAGGGACTCACCAGTCCCATTCGTGCCCTGTTTCTCCCCTATTTGTGACAAAGAAAATTCCTGTTCGGTTCCAAAACCCTCTGCTTATTAAAAAGTGAGCTAAAAAGGCAAAAGGATGGGGAGAATCTCTACCAGAAATAGTCACATGGCAAAGATAGGCTGGGTGCAGCACCCCAGTGCCGCAGAGCAGCACCCCAGTGCCACGGGGCATCATCTCAGTACCACAGAACAGCATCCCAGTGCTGCAGAGTATCATCCCAGCACTGGATGCAGCATCCCAGAGCCATAGAGCATCATCTCAGTACCACAGAACAGCATCCCAGTGCTGCAGAGCATCATCCCAGCACTGGATGAAGCATCCCAAAGTTGCAGAGCATCATCCCAGCACTGGATGCACCATCCTGGTGCTGCAGAGCATCATCCCAGTACTGGATGCAGCATCCCAGTGCTGCAGAGCATCATCCCAGCACTGGGTACAGCATCCCAGTGCTGCAGAGCATCATCCCAGTACTGGATGCAGCATCCCAGTGCTACAGAGCATCATCCCAGTACTGGATGCAGTATCCCAGTACCACAGAACATCATCCCAGTACTGGATGCAGCATCCCAAAGCTGCAGAGCATCATCCCAGTGCTGCAGAGCATCATCCCAGCACTGGGTACAGCATCCCAGTGCTGCAGAGCAGCATCCCAGCACTGGATGCAGCATCCTGGTGCTGCAGAGCATCATCCCAGCACTGGATGCAGCATTCCAGTGCTGCAGAGCATCATCCCAGTGCCACAAAGCATCATCCCAGCACTGGATGCAGCATCCCAGTACCACAGAGCATCATCCCAGTGCTGGATGCAGCATCCTGGTGCTGCAGAGCATCATCCCAGCACTGGATGCAGCATCCCAGTGCTGCAGAGCATCATCCCAGCACCGGATGCAGCATCCCAGTGCTCCCAAAATCCAGCCCAGTCCTAGGCTTCCCCACGTCGTCAGAGCACAGCTCCAGTTGAGGCCCACTATTAATACCAGCAATCTGCACAGCACTTCAGCAGATGCTTGGCTTTAAATATGGATTTAGATCTTCTTGAAAGCAGCCAGGCTAAATATACGCGCTGGGTTAAATGCGTCCCTCGGTGCTGCCCTCAATCTCGCCTGGGTTTCTGTTCCCTTCCACGCTGGCAGAAGATGCCCTGGCAGCCTGGCCCCGTCCCACTGCTGTCCCTCCCATCGTTATGGGGACAGCACGACCGAACCCCAGGAGAAGACGATGCTGGAAGGAAAAGCCTCTTTCCATAATGAAACGGCCAACAACCAAAAAAACCGCTCGCATTTAACCCCAAACATGGTTTTGTCTGCAGCTGGAAGCTTCTTATTTATTGCCAAAGCATTACAGGAACCCACAAGACAGAGAGCAATCTCATTTCCAAGGCAAACAATTAATTAAATAACACTGCCTGTTTTACATACACACATATATTTTAAGTAGACCGGGTAAAAGAACTGGAAATCTTCCCTTTTCACCACTGAGTCACAGTGACACAACTGGGATGAAAACCAGAGTCAGGTTTTCAGTCAAAAGACCCCAGCACCAATTATTTGCACAGACCCCAGGGTTCGTCCCCTGGATCTTTAGTGCTCACCCTGTTCCTCCTTCCCACATCCCCAGGGGACACGCGTCGCTCGTGGGAGATGGAAGAAGAGAAGCTGGAGAAGCTGGAGAACACCTGTGCCCAGGCCGAAGGAAAATCACCAAAACTCCTCCTGAAACGGGGTATTTCAGTGCTTGTTCAGAGCCTGCACCCGGTATCTCAGCTATGGGGCAGACTAAATTTATCTCTCCAAAAAAAAACAAAAACCCCACGTGAATAATTCAAATCAGCACGTTCGGTGAGTGCAGAGCTGCCGCTTTTGCAAATGGGATTCTACGAGCCCTTTATCTGAAACGCTCCCTCCCCAAAAATAATAATCCCCGTTTCTGGAAGCAGAGGTGAGGCCACCGTTCCGGATGGCACCGCTCTCCTCCCACCGGGAATGCGGGCTCCGTTTCAGCCCGGCTTCTAATGCAAAGCTGAGACTAATCCCCCTCGAGAGCTTTAGCCAGGCTTTGCCAAAGGAACTATTGTTGCCATTAAATAAGTTTCTACTGTTTGGTGGCGAGCATTTTCTTTCTGCAGAGTGAGCTCTTATTCCCACGATGAAATGCATGCTGGAATCAAGTCACTTGACTACATTTCTTTTTTTCTTTTTTTTTTTTTTTTTTGCTTATAGACTCATCCTTCTGAAGTTTCCCATCCTGGGCAATTTGCATAGAAACAGGCTGGAACAAGAAAGCCATGATATACAAAGTAGGCAGAACAAGTCCCAGACAGATAAAGGGAAACCCAAATAAGAGCGAGTCCAACAAAACGGGGTCAGACACGTTCTCTAGGAATACCCACAGCGCAAGGAAGAGTCCGTGCCCAACCGAAAACTCGAGTCAGCACGTTGCCTGCAAGCAGATCTCCTCATCTCTTCAGCCTCCGGAGCCTGAATGATTTGCAAGATGCCTCAGAAAGCTCCGAGAACATCATGGACCAAATGGCCAAAGTCCTATCGAAATCCTCCCATATCCATGAAACTCTTCCCTAGCCTCAAATTTCCATTGCCCTCGTGGACTCACGCAACCTCTAGAAGGACATCTCCTCATCAGGAGCAGATCCGTCCCTCTAGAAGGACATCTCTTCATTGGGAGCAGATCTACCCTGGCCACGTATCTGCTCCCCAAACAGCTCCCAAAACTTCGTGGACCTACCATTTGCCACCTCCTGAGTTTATTCTCATGGTGCTAATCTCACCAACTCCCACAGACCGCGGTAACCACCAAGTGTTTGACCCCGAAACACAACCGCTCCCACATCTGATGTGGTTACCACCCTCTCACTGAGACACCACCCGTCACCCCACACGTCACATTCAGCCTTTTTAGTGTGAATTACAGTGCAATGTCACTGCAAGGACACGTGCCACAGTGCTGCCCATCCTGAACTCTTCAAGCCCATCTTGATTTCCAAGAGGGAATTCACCCAAGGCTCATCACCCCCCACCTCCTGGAGAGTTCCCGGAGAAAGACTCACTCATCTGGACTGCAGGCCCCAGCAAAACCTTAATTTAGCTTCTCCCAGCCCGTGTGACACCTATCTCTGCCCAGATTTGGTCCAGGACACTTGATAAGTGTCTGGATATCTAAATATTCTGGTTTCAATATAGTTTTCCTGACCTCTCTGCCCAAAAAGCCGTGCACACCGAGTTTCCCTGCCAACAGTGAGCTCTTCCCGATCTCTCTTTCCCACCAGTGGTGTCATTTAGTGTGTGTGTTTCCTCCTTTTGTCCTGGCTGATGATTCACATCACAAGAGCTACCTATCCACTTTAAAAAAACAAAAATAAACATATCTCCCCATAACCCACAATGCTATCAGCGCTCGCCAGCCAAGGACCAAGTTGTCACCGTGGCACTGTAAATTTTTGTGATGATTTTACATATTTGTGTACAGGGAGTCGATGTGTTCTCCTTCTCCTCTCTCCCCTCCATCAGACCGTGTTTCAGCAGCTCCCACAGGGCCAGGCACCCCAAGATGTCCTTCTGGATGTTCTGGCTGAAGGTGGAGCTGACTCACGGTGGAGCCGGGCTCTTCCCTCCTGTGTGCAAACAGGTTTGGACACCTTGGCTTTCTGCTGCCTTTCCACCTTCCGGCGTCCTTCCCCTGGCCACCGCTTTGAAATCAGGAGAACTCTTTGGTCCCGGGGAAGGGAAAGTGCAGGTTTAAGAGTCGCAAGCTTCTGCTGCTGGCCCCAGGACCCCCTCGCAGAAGTGCAAGTACAAAATAAGGACACAGGCTTTGCCTGGCAAAAAAAAAAAAAAAAAAAAAAAAAAAAACACAACCCCAAACTCCCACGTAGCTTCAACGCAGAGGAGCCAAGTTATTAATCAGAGCCTGAAACCCAAGCCGAGTAACTCATGTCATTACGAAACTGCTCTTGGAGCATGACCACACCAGGGAGTAACTGCTGGAGGTCCCCGCGGCCCAGGATGCTCGAAATACCTCTCCTTTCATGCACAGCCCTGCGATTCACCCATAGCTCCCAGCTAAACCCAACACCCCTCCTCAGCTGGATGAACTCAGCTCCCATTGCTATATTTAAATATCAAGGTCTCCGGTTGGAAGCCAGACTTGAACGCCAGCCCGACACCGCATTCGGGTTGAGACTAGTCCATTCATAGGTTTCTTTACGAAGAGGAGGACAAGCTCTGCTGATTTATGCATAGTTTTATTTCCATTTAACTGCTGAGGTCTACACTCCTCCTTTTCCAGGGAGTATACAAACCAGGAGGTAAAATGCACCAAAAGGGATCTATCTGCCTTTTTATAGCCATAAATCTGGCCTCACAAGTCCAAACACATCTACAAAGAACCGCTTACCTTTCAGTTAACATCTGCTTTCCTCTTTGGCTTTCAGATGACCAAGCTCTTCCCTACGCATAATTTCGATGGACTTAATATCGGTATTTTGAAGTTGACTCAGTGGGTAAGAAATCAGCAAATAAATCCTAACGACGACTCTCCCCTGCTTGAACAGATGTTGGATCAGGATTCAAAGCTGAGCAGAAAAGCCCACAGCTCTCAAAGCTTTTGTTTCGCATATCATACAGATTTATTTTAATGAATATACCATTTTTTTTCCGGGAAATGGCTGATGCTAACAAAGAAGAAAGGAAATCATTTGCAATGATTAATGTTCGGGGGGGCTGAGGCCTTTTCCACCCTATCTTGTTTATTCTTCAGGTTTATGACATTGTATTTTCAGTTTTGTTCAATTTCCATGTCCTTTGGTGGTGGTTCTTTGGCTTCCAGTCCCTCAGGTCCCAGGTAAAATAGTTCATTTTGGCTTACCAGAAAGTCAGGGAGATAAAAGAGTCAGATGAGATGGAGGAAAAGGCAGTTCTTGGCTCTCAGTAAGTTGTTGCTTCTTGAAGGCATGAAAACGTCCCCAACCCAGCACCTGCTCCAATGGAACAGAAACTCCAAAGCAAGTTCTCCATCCCTAAAATAACCCTGGCAGAAAGAGAGACCAAGGAGCGGGTCCTTGGGTAAGACCCACAGCTGCAGAAAGCTCAGCCTGAACAGAAGCATTTCCTCAAAAGCCTTGCTAAGGGTCTAACAAAGCTTGTATTTTGTGAACGATGATAGAAATGCATTTATTTTAGGGCTCCTGCTTATGCAAGCTAGAGCTCCAGTGGAACCACGTTCTGTAGGGAGGCAGAGAGACCTCTGCTATCAACAGGGGATTTTGCATTAAATTGATTTACTTCTTATCAACACTCCCATTTTGCCATACCAACCTACTGGCATCTGAGTAAAACAGGGTTTTGGCCTCAAGATCTCTGGTTCGCCCTCCGCACGTTCCTTAACCATCCAAGTCCCTAACAGCTTCCTCGTGCAATCAAAACCATCCGGGTTGTCTTTGTGCCAGCCCGACCTGGAGGAGGAGATAACGGCGGGGGGATGCCAAAGGAAGGAGGGGAAGGGCCCACAAATGGTTGGTGTGAGGGAGAGGGGAGCAGGATTGAGGTTCTGCAAGACAGCCCTACACTACTCACCACGATTGCGCTAAAAACACCTCTTGATCCTCCTCATTAGATCAGGAGCATCTGCTGCCATCTGTCCACGCATTTCCCAAACCCACAATCCCAACTGGAGGAGGTTAGTAGGTCACGGGCATAATTCTCTGCCCCTCCTGGGATGAGAAGAGACTCGGCTCCGCGCCACGGCTCCAAGCGCTCGTAGAACCCCTGGTTGATCCATCCCCACCCTCTAACCCTTCTCCTGACGGCTGATCTCAGCTGCAACCCACCTCACACTCCCTCCAACAGTGGCTTATCCTGCCTTTTTCCCAGGGCAGAAGCAAGAAGTGATGGGAAAATCTACAATAGCTCTGCTGGTGGGTGAGCAGATTTGAGAACTTGAAAAGAAAAATAATAATTTTTTTTAAAAAAGGACACCAGCTTCAAGGATGACTAGACTAAGGATCGACATTTTAATTCATCCCAATAGGAAAAGTTCAATGAGATTCACAAGAAAGTTCAATGAGATTCACAAGAGCCAAGAGAAAACATCAAGTAGGGCTTAGAGAAGAAAATCCAGACGTCGGCTATATTTACATTAGAGGATTTGCACAGAGACTTCCTAAGAACAAAGCAATGATTTTCAGTTGTCATGGAGAACAAGACCTTTCCAGCTCACAGCTTTATTTCCAGTGTTCTCTGTAGTGACAGACCCCAAACCTGCCTCACGCCTCCCTCCATCTCACCTCCGGTCCCTATGGTCATTGGAACCCTCTTGGTCCAGAAACCAAGTGGAGAACTTGTAACTTGGCTGATGAACTCCAACTCCAGGCAGTCACTTCTCTCTCTGGGGCAATAACAATCGACCAACGGCAGCAGAGAACATCTAATATACAACATTTCCTCTAAGTTCTTAAGGATCTCAGTGAGACCTATTTTTCTTCTCTTTGTTCATACAGTACTTGTCATCCAACAGTATTTGACTCCCAGCAGCGTCCATTCCACACGCCCCTACAAAATCACAGAACCACATGGGGTTGGAAGGGACCTCTGGAGATCATCTCCTCCAACCCCCTGCCACAGCACGGTCACCCACAGCAGGTCCCACAGGAACGTCTCCAGGAGGGTTTGGAATGTCTCCAGAGAAG
>JAOTQQ010000032.1:1694627-1715645 GCA_026546715.1 Gallinago undulata
TCCAGGCCCCTCAGCATCTTTGTAGCCCTCTGCTGTCCCCTCTCCAGCAGTTCCCTGTCCTTCTGGAACTGGGGAGCGATGTGACCTGTCAATCCACAGGAGCGATGTGACACACTGAGCAGTTTCCCTGTGGATGGGTGAGGCTCAGGTGATCAAAGCCATGCTTTCTGCTAAAACCTGAGTGAGAAAACCCACCGTTTGAAACGTCGTGTACGAAAAACGCGGGGGATGTTGGAACAGCCACCAGGCGCCGCCGACAGGGCCAGCGGAGATGCTTTGAAGGACCTCAAGCTCTCCCTTCCATACGCAGAGAGAGAAACCCAGAGCTTTGGGATGGCTTGTTCCCACACTGTCCAACGGATTTGCACCCTCTTTAATCCCAAAAGGGCAGCTTTGCAAGTACCAACCATCACCCGCACAGTCCAGCCCTTCTCAGCTACAGAAACAGCTTCGGCTTAAAAATCAAAATGCTTCTAAATGAGATTTTTTGATTATTTTTTTCTTCTTTTCCCACAGGGCAAATTCCTTAGACTTTTCTGTCCCTTAGCAGTTTCACGTGAAGGCAGAGAACAGAATTAGGCAAAGAATTAAGGTGGCTTAGGTAATTATAGCGGCACATGCTATCAGTTCAAGACAGAAGATTAGCCCAGCGAGCTCCCAGTTAAAGGAGGTCTTCTCCCCAGTACCAGGGAAAGGAACGAACCTCTTTTTTTTTTTTCCTTTGTCTATCTAAAAAGATGAACGGTGCACCATGTCAAAGTGGTAACGTATAACCCAAAAATCTTCCCAGAGGCACTTTTTCTGGCACTTAACAACTGAAGAAGTTTCCAGCTGAAGTCGAAGACGGGTTTTAAATCCCCGAAGCAGACAGCTGCCCACCCGGTGCCTCTAAACCCAGTGTAAAGTTTATATGGAATTATTTTCCCCTACATCTAACATGACTAACGGTGTCACCTTCGGCCAAGGGAGATCTCTAATAAAAACTGCCTGGTAAAGAAAAAAAAAGCAGCAAAGACAATTCTTAATCAAGAATGGCTTATTCATAAAGCCGCAGGCAAACAGGCAGCTCATCAAGGCAGAAGTGACCAGTAAATGAAAATGCTTTATATCACTCATTCCTACCAAAAAAAAAAACAAAACAAAACAGGTATTTGAGACTGATTCAGGGGGAAGTTAAAGCTACAGAAGCAGCTTAACTTTCACTTAACCAAAAAATATTTGTATGGGCTCTTCAAATTGTAGAGAAAGAAGCCCGGGAGGAGCGGGACAGCCTTAGGGTGTCCCAACCAGGCGGGCAGCTGAAACAAAGCTACTTTGCTATTTGTACTTCAGATCCAAATTAGTTTTGTTATTTCAGGGTCAGGCATTTTGAACGCTTAGAGTTGACAATACTCTAAGTGTTGGTGTTAGAACCCTGGCAAATTTTTATGGTTTGTTTTTTAACGACGAAAACAGTGGAGGCAGGTTTTAAAAATATACCTGGAGAGACGATGCTGTGCCTTTAAACACACTGCCCTTAGACATAATCCTCATCAAAAGCACATTATCGTTTCCCTCCCGAAGAAAACGATCGCGTTCCTCCCCCCCTTCTTCCACCGTGGTGCCTGCTCCCTTCAGACACATCCAGAAACCTGGAATTCACATTCCAACAGTTTTATCCTCCACGGGTGGAAAATCCTCTCCTCTATGTTCACGTTATTCCAGGTCCTGGCATTTGTGACGGCTTCACCTGGGCACATTGCAGTGATTATTTTATTTTTTTTTTTCCTAAACTCTATTTTTTTTTGTTTTCCCAAACTGGAATGGCTTCTCCGCAGAGGTCTGACTGCACCACAACCGAAGGAAAGCCAAAATCCTGGAAATACAAGACGCTTTATAAATCCTCCAGGAGACCCCCTAAGTGCCTTCAATAAGCTTTCGGAAGCTCTGCCAAAGCACCCAGCGGCCCCCACGCAGCCAGAGGTGACCACCACAACCACCGACGGACGGTACCCCTGCCCGAAACACAGCCCACGAGCAAGAAATAAGGAAAGCTTGAATAATATGGGATTGCAGTGTTATTTCCTTCGGGGAAAACACGGTGAAGAGGTGGTGGGGTCGGTTTGTGTGGCTGGACAGCCATTCATTCATTCATTCATTCCATAAGGACACTTGGGTGGCACTTTAGAGGCTGGAGGATGGGTGAAAAAAAAAAAAGGATGCTGGAAAGAAAAAAAAAAAAAACAAACAAAAAAAGTTCCTGCTGTTGGGGAAAGGAGAAGGATGTTGGAAACGAGCGGAGATTTATCCCAGGGGGAGCACAGAGCCTGGTGCCCTGCAGCACCCCCAGTGAGGAAACGGGGCTTTTATCCCCTTGGGTCTCAGCCCCTCGTCCTCGGGGGGAGCTTCAGGTGTCACAGCAGAGGGAGGGAGAAGGTAAAAATCCCGGGAGCAGAGTCTGGAGCTTCCCCCTCGGCTCTGTCCAGGAGAAGGACGTGCCAGGGCGGGATGCGAAGCGGCGTCTCCGAGGAGTGCCAGCCGCAGCGGCCAACGTGGGAAACGCCGCTACGTTCAGGGGGAGAGTTATTTTCGCTCACACGAGATCCCTGACATAACTGTCCCTTTGAAGACTTTCAACACCGGGGCTTTCGGGGACTTGCCAAAGGCGCAGAGGGCAGCTGGTGGCCGGGTGAAGCTCGTGTGGCCTCCAAACAGGTACTTCCGACGGGTGCTCCGCCGACGCCTAAATTTAATCACACTTAACGTCCACACAACCAATCCAGGGACAACTGCCTCCTTCCCCCCAACTTTTACTCTCAAAACCAACTTCGGAAATCACAGAATCACAGAATGATACGGGGTTTGAAGAGACCTCTGGAGGTCATCTAGTCCAACCCTCCCCAAAATGGTCATTTCTGGAGAGAAAAAGAACATCCTCTGCCCCAGAGGCGTTCGGTATCTGCCTCAACAACCACCACTGCCAGGAAAAAAATCACTTTTTTTGGTGTTGTGCGCGGGAGTCTCGGTCACACCTACCGAGGGAGGAAGGGTTCAGCCCTGCCTCTTATCTCATTTACCCAAAATCTGCACTTTGCAAGGGAATTTTAAAAAAACAACCAACTTAGCTCCTTTCCCAGCTGTCGCAAGCAAGGAATGAAAGGTTGGCAAGAACAGGAGAGTTTTGCTCTATGTCAGATATTAAAAAACACACTTAAATAATTACTTTATGAAACAGACAGATGGGGAAAGTGGAAATCGTTACCAGGAGGGTGCAGGCAAAAGCAAACCAAGAGCCCCAGGCGGGTCAGCGCCGTAAGCCCAATTTCAGGCACACATTTCACACACAGTTCACGTGGAGAGCCAACCTCATGTCACCTTCATCCTCTCCGGGTGCCTGAGTGGGAGCTGTGAGTCTGCAGTTAGAAGGGAGCCGTGGGAACAGGAGAAACACCATCCAGACCATCTCCCACCGGGGAGAGCTGGATAAATAATGGGGGAGAGGAAGCTGGGTTCTGCTGTTGCTTGAAGTTCCTCCTTCCTACATGTGTCTCTTTTCTGTCCCTCCCACACTAGAAGTCCTCCTAACTGGTAGTCAACTACATCTTCAAGGAACCTCTCCTTACATCTCCTCTGGGTTTTTTGAGGTCACAGCCTCTTCCATCAACCCACCCCTAAACCCAAAAACATCCATCTCGAAACCTAATGCAACTCCAGGTTTGCATCCCTTGCAGTGAAAGGTGAGAGAGCTCCTTCCTCACCCTGAAACACGAGGCAACCTGCCTGGGATGGAAGGCATCCTCCCTTAGAGGAGCCCAACCCACCAGAAGAAGATCCCCAACCAAATATTCAGGGCCAGGATGTGTCACCTCAACACTTCAATAGGATGCATTAAAGATCAGAGGGGCATCCTTCAGCTGAATCCACCACCTTGGACCATCCATTAGCCAGCTGCATAGCTCTTGAAGACCAAAATCCCAAAGATTGCCTTACATTTATGAGAAAGTCTCCCTGACCACCTTCTCTCTGTAAAATATTAGTATTTAAAAATTAAGCCATTTGGCCATCCCACCCAGTGTTTTTTAAAGGCTCTCAACGCTGCTCTGCCGTTGCTCTTACCGTGGTGAGCTGAAGCTAAAAGCTTTTGGAAAATGCCACCCCATGTCTTGAAGAGCCAAGAAAGAAATGGGATTGCTGAAAAATCCCACAACACCAACAGAAAGAGGACTCTTGGCAGAGCCCTGGCCATGCTAAGTAGGTGCATTTATTTCAGTCCTGTGGCTGCCTCTGGTTATTAATAGCTGCCAGCTTAATGAACCTTCAGGGGAGACACCGAGGCTGAGCCTCCCTAAACTGACGTTTAAATATCCTTGTTGAATTAATTCAATCTCATTATGGATGGACTGTCTCCGAGTTGGGGAGAAACACCAGAACGTTACTTCGTAGTAGCCCAGACCTCACAACAAGAGGTAAGAAGACCATTTAAGAACAACCAAAGAGGTCACAAATGCATTTTTTAAGAGACATATGATTCAACAGCCACCTCATGCTCAACTTGAGGACAAACAAGACCCATTCTGGAAGCGTTCCAGGCACAAGCATTTTGACCAGCAGCTTCTTCCCACTTTGTGCTCTTGAGAAGAGGCAATTTTGTGCTCTCTGTAAGGACAGGAAAAGTCACAGAAAGCCGGGAAGACCCCAACAAATGCACCACTGATGTCTAACAAATGGCACTGAGAACTAGGAAGAGATGGTTTCCACCCTGGTGGGCTCAAGGAGTTCAAATAGAGCCTTGTCTCTACTTGGAGATAATGTCAGGAATAGGTTCTTCTGCCTATTCCTCACCTGATGCCAGCAGCTCCCTGGATGCGAAGGCTTGAGCCTCTGCCCCTACAGAAGACTCTGTCCCCAGGTGTGTTTCCCAGCACAGCCCTCAACGTGCTGCTCTGGAGATCCCACCATGGGATATTTATGGGAGATGGAGACTTCCCTGCTTTAGTGCCCGATTTAAGATGAAAAATGTCATCTCAAGCCTTGTGTAAGTGAACCCTTCACAAAAGGGGCAGACGCACATCAAAATACAATGGTTCTCAAGAGAGGTGAAATGTGAGCTGAACAGAACATAGCTGCTGGTGGGACGGGTCGTGATCCAGAAACACCTGCCTGTGGGCTCAGGTCTCCTAGATTTCAGCAGGAATTACGGATGGGATGAAGCACCTGGAGATTCAAGAGCACAAAAGAACCGAGAGGCGTTTCAGCCCCATAGGTGGGCTTGCTTTTCTGATAAAAATCGTGTTGGTAAGCGAGAGGAAAAAAAAAAGCAGAGTAGCTTGCCTTCCGGGGACACCTGGCCAGCATCATTCAAGGTTCTGCACTCCACAGGCAGAGTTTAGAAAACTATTTATAAACACACACCCCCCCGCACCACTCTCATCTAGGCACTCACACCCACTGGAAGACCAGAAGGAACCTGAAAGGAGCAAAAACCGTCTTCGTTATGCAAGAAGCAAACCAGAACGTGAAGGAAACTAAGGATACTAACACCATCAACTCCAGGGTGTCCCACGTCAACCAGAAGCAACACACAAACTGCGGTAGCTGGATTAAAAATAAAAAAGCCTCCTTTTAAACAAATCAGCACGGTGAATTCACGCTACAAGACCGCTCGCACCACAACACTTTTTATGGAGCCAGGCATCTCGATAAACCAAGCACTGATTAACCAGTTTTCCTTATTAAAAAAAACGGTGCCAACCGATGTTACGGGACCTGTCAAGTCCAGACAAACTGTTAGAGATAATTAAAGTCCTCTCTCTACATCAAGCACTACTTAAAGGCAGCTACTCAGCAGCAAAGTCTTAGCAAAGATACCCCAAACTGACGGCGAGCTTCAAGCAAGGAGGATGCTCTGGAGCCCCAGCTTTCCCGGCTCCAGATTGCACAGAACTTACTTTTGAGAGAAGGCTGCATTTTAAATGAGAATCGTAATTAACCCACGGTGAGGGAGGACGCTTGGAGATCATGGCGGCGGTTGCCTCCACGGCAAATCCCATCCATCCAGAGCAAACCTCACCTCCAGCGGGAGAGATGGGCTCCATCCGGAACAACCGCACCAGCCTCAACCAGCCCCGTAATGAAATGATTCTGCTGCAAACGCTTTCTCTCTCAGCAAAATCCTCCTCCCAACCCACATCTGAGGGCTCAAGAAAGGTGTTGGGTTTTTTTTTTTTTTTTCCTTCGCTAAAACCTTCAAGAACCACTGCTGGTGGGTGGAAGAGGAATTTCTCGGAGCAAACTGCGAACCTTTACAAAGCTTTGAAGGGATGACATATCATCCCTGCCCTCTCTCTCTCGCTCTAGAAACCACTCCAACAGACAGATCCAGATTTTCTACCTCTTTTCCCCATTTCTGGCTTTGAGTCCTGTAAACAGGATCCCAGTTACACCCTCCAACTGGTAAAAAAAACCTCCCACCAGCTTAGCCCACGTGCGACCGTACGCAGGAGAGCTGCAATCAACAATAAAATAAATGAGAGATGGCCTCAGCTCCAAATTTTGGCTTCTGCAGTCATATTTATCCACCTGTCAGCAGCTTGACTCCTGCCAAAAATCAGTTTTTCCCCTCTCCAGTGATGCAAGGAATAAGAAAATTCTACTACAACGCGCAGTCCATGGGTTTCATCAAGCTTGTTGGGTTTGGGTCCCAGGACCCTGCTGGATCCACTGCCCAAGCCAAGCCTCCCCCCCGAGTCACTTCTGAAGTGGCAGAGCATCCCCAATTCCCATTTTTCCAGCAAAGGACGAACACTGCTCACTTTCCTTCCCTCCCACTCGGTTTTTCTCAAGCTTTAGGTTGAGTTTAGACGAATCTTTCGCTTTGGCAACAAGGATTTTTTAGACTCCTGAGTGGTTTTGACAAAAGCCAGCCAGCAGACCATGGGGTACTGCAGCAAGGCTCTCCGCCCCACAACCTGGGGGATAAAACCTCTAGGTTTGGCCCCCAGCAGTATCATTAAAGGAAAAATCTAATCATGCAATGGGGACTTCTAAAGACTCCCTCTTGGTCTTTAAAGGCAGGGCTTTTACATGTACAAATACGTTCATACGCACCTAAAATCCTGTATTTGGGATGAGGATGAAGACGCCCCATGTTTTACAACTGAAGGTTAACATCAGCATTAAAAAGCAAGCGAGGTCTGTAGTTAAGCTCCTGGAAACAAGGTCTGAGGGTGTTCGTGGCCAGCTTGCTCTAAAATCACTCCAAAGAACAGGGAATTTTCAATCTTTTGTTACTTTACTGGCATCGTTTTGGTGAATTACTTGGTGTAAAATGCCTTTGGGCTTGAGCTGAGGTGCAGTATTGCAAGTCTATTCCGATATTTCCAACCTAGGTGATTCTGTGATTACTCTAAAGCTTATAATACGAGTCTTTGACAACAGATGAAATTCCCCAGGATATCTCTGGAAAGGGAGAGGTATTTTATATTTTGGGCTTCTTGCTCCCTATTTGCTTGGAATCGCCTTTGCCTATAGAAGGACTTTCACCTCAGCCACTGAATTCAGAGTCACAAAACCACACAGTTTCTTACTGAATTCAGAGTCACAAAACCACAGAGTTTCTTACTGAATTCAGAGTCACAAAACCATACAGTTTCTTACCTTCCAGAAACAAATCAACTGAAAAAAGACGAGAATTTCCATTCCATCAAAGAATCATACATTTTTCTACTTCTGTTTCTTCTGACATGGTAATTGCTACCCCATATTCCAAGCATTTCTGCTCTAAACACTCTACCAGAACTTCAAAATTCCTATTTTTGTCAACGTGTATCCCCTGCACATGCCATGTGTCTAAGGCACGCAGAGCTGGGCCAGCCCAAGGACAACCCAACCAAGTTCTACACAAGCAGAGACACCTCACGCTGCTGTGAACATCAACAGAGAGCCTGCACGCTGCCTGCCACGACAGCGCTTCCCGAGAGACATGATTTCCCTGGGTCTAAGCCAGGGAGGTAAGCCAAATTAACTTGGAGGGCAACCAGCCCACGAGAAGAAACCCCTTCCCAGATCAAGCATTTCCTCGTGGGAAAATCTCCACGCGTCTGTAGTGAAGAATGAGGAAGAGGGAAATGGATGCAGATCAGAGCCTGTTCCGAAAAATAAACTTCTCTCTGCTTTCCCTGTTCCTCCCTTGTCTCATCCCTTGCAAGTAACAGCAAACTACACCATCCTCTTCACACCAAGATAAGCAATGGGCCGACCTGAGAAGGCAGACCCAGGCTTGACACCCCTGCCCACGCCAGCTGAGAAGCCTCCTCTGCCTTTCCACCATCACAGAATGCTTTGGGTTGGAAGGGACCTTAATGACCACCCAGTGCCACCCCCTGCCCTGGGCAGGGACACCTCCCACCACACCAGGTTGCTCCAAGCCCCCTCCAACTTGGCCTTCAAGGAGATGGGGCTCCAGGGATGGGGCTCTCCTTTCTGCCCAGCTGGGTCTTTCCTTCACCCCACTGAATGCATAATCATATGAATACTGACGAACTGTGGTTCATCACAGACCAACTCAATATGCCCAAAATAACAGATGCATCCACACTCAAGCCATTAGCACTATATATAAAAAAATAATAATAAATCACTAAACCTTCCCTCTGAAACCCTCATTTTACTCATCATGTCTCAATGTGCCATCCTTCCCCTTCTGCGGTGCTCTGAGAGCATAAACCTTCATCTCTTTTCCAACTCTTACATGTGTTTTAGGCAGATAAGAAAATGATATTTAAACCTCACTTACTCTTAATGCAATAATATTTTAATTATTATTTTTTTTAACCTGACAAATACTCGTATGCCGGCTTCCTGGGTGGCGCAGAATAACCCCTGCTAAAAAGTGTTTCCTTCTTACTGGTTTGAAGTGGAAACCAGTGAAAGTGGTGCTTTTAGAAATGAGGCTGCCCGAGAAAAAGGGGGTGAGACAGCCCCACGGGTCTGGAATACACGGAAAGGGCTCTGCAGAGGGAACATCACCTTCAAGCCTCCTCCTCGGTCCCACCAGAGAACATCTAGGTTTTTTGATGGGGGCATCTTCCCCAAGCGATAATCCACTTAGGATAAAACACCTCTGAACACGCTCAACATCCCAAACTCTCTGCAGATGGGAGAGCTGAAGGGTGTTTATAAACTACCAGAGTTTGGCTTGTTTGATTGAATGGACACAGATTTCTTAAGAAAAGGATTGATATTCCCAGACTGCACCGATTCCCAACTACAGAAGCGCAGCCAGACCGGTTTTTAACTGGAACAGAATGTTTGTAGGGAAGGTTTGCATTTCTGGACCTGTTTACTCTCCTGCCCCGTATCCACAGATGTGTCCCATCAGGTTTGTGTGTTGTGGGACGAGCACCTTGACTCACTGAGTCAAATCCAGATGTGGTCAAAACCTGATTTTCCACCAAAGAAGCTGAGAAATCATCTTCAGGTAAGATATCTACATTTAGGCTTCACGGTCCTTAGGGACAGACGAAGAAATAGAAGTGATGCATCGAATCACAGCTTTCCACTCAGTAAAAACAAAGCTCTCAGTCTCAGTATAATGGAGACAATCGAGTCATTTCCTAAACTTCTAGCAAGGATTTTAACAGCTATGTTATTCCAGAGTTTGCAAAACAAACTTGATAGGCTCGTCTTTTTATTTAAGATGAAAAAAACTACGAACCATATACCAGCTGGACCGACAGTGGCTAATACTTGGCCAAGTTAATAACTGCAAAAATCAACAAAGAGAAGGAGCTCTGTAACTCTCCATTTTATAGACTGAGATACATTTGTGCGCTTCCTCGGTAACCTCCAGGTTTTCTCTGGGTGTAAAATTGGGATTTGCTTGGTTTAAAACATGGTTAATGAAACAGAATATATGAATCCTTCCAGTTCTAAGGAGAAAGAGGGAAATGTCACCTGGTTCAGTCCCCTCACCTCATCATTAACTACACAAACAGAGCTTTCAATTTATTATCTCATTAACCTTGCACACACCTCCTCTGAGAGTCTCCTGCTCTGCTGCCCTTCTGAAGGCCGTGTCCCACGCTTTATATTCACAGCACGATAGTCATCCAGCCTGGGTCACCGATGGACACCTGAAGCGTCCGTGAACGTGATCCCTGGTTTTAGTGGTGAGCACAGTCCCTGCTACAGCCAACCATCACGCCAAGTGGTGTTCGTTATGCAAAGGTCATTAACAGAGCTGGTGTTATGCAAAGGTCATTAACAGAGCTGGTCCTTCATTCTGGGGACAGCAACACCCTTGCTCTTCTCTTCTTGGGTCCCCCCACAGAAGAGGTGGCACCCACCCATGTCCAACACGCCCTGCAGAGCCCCTTTATAATCACCCATCCCTCTAAAATGACCTCGGTTCCATGCATGCTCCACATCTCACATCTTCCTCAGTTTCTGCTATTTTTTCTGCCCCTTCAAAGAAGAAAAGCAAAATCCAAAACTTCCCATCCGCGATGGTGTCACCGCTTCTCCGCTGCCGGCCCTACTCCAGCACAAACCCCTTCACAACCCATTTACAATTAACACGATGATTTTAAAAATGAAGAACTGAAGATTCTTCAATGATGAAGATTAAAAAAAATCAAGTGAGATTTCTTGCCACAATGGCCAGTAACGATTACCAGGCCAAGCTGGTGAGGAACACCTTTCTTTGGTTGAGGAGAACTGGTCTTCTCTTGGACACATTTGCCATGCCCAAGAGGGAACAGAGCAGGTGGATACATGGTGCACATAAACCATTCAGAACCTCAAAAAGCCTTCATCAAAGTGACACCTAAAGCTGGCACGGTCTGAACATCCAATGGCTGCCTCAGCTCAACAGCCTCCTAAGAGACACAAACCAAAATGGAAATAAAGAGTCTTTTACAAATGATGGAGAAGGTCAAAAGCAGAACAGCAGAAGTTTCTGAAGGATAACTGGTCTTACTACCTTCATGGAACTGGAGAAGAAAAGGTTGGTACCAAGCAAAAAAGTGTAGGAAACAAATAATTCAAGTGATGAAGACCAGGGTTTCAAGAAGGGGAAAAAAAACCTGGGGATATAAGGCAACATGTAATTCAATGTTTGGAAACTCAAGGCAGTAATCTGAACTCCTCCTATCCTTTACGGTGTTCTAAATTAACCACACCAGCTTGTAAAAAGATCTGCCCCCCCCGTGCAAAAGAGCAAGTGTCTGCAAGAACCTGGTCGAGTGTCTGGGTACGTGAGATGGGGGACAATACAGAGAAAGACAGAAATGGTGCAGAATTAATGCTATCGCGTGGGACACCTGGACTATTGGGTGGTATTTGAGTGATCCCACTCCAAAAATACGTGGTGCAAAGAAGTCAGGGTAGAAAAGACTATGGGGAAAATCTGAGAGAGAGAGAGAGATGAAATACTGCACATTTTTACAGGCAGGTAAAGAGCAGAAAAGAACATACTAAACTGCAAAAAAAATAGAGCATAAATACCATTAATTCTTTCTCAAATGATACAAAATAGAAACATTGAGGGAAAAAAAACAAAGGCAGAAAAATCAAAACCTGGTGGAAGAAATGGGATTTCAACCATGGGCATGATTTTTCCATGGAAATGATTCCCCTAGGACAGCGATACATCCAGAAGCCACTTGGGTAGAAAGAGTGCTTAGAGACACGGGTTAGTGATGGGTTTTGTCAGCGTTGGGTTCGTGGTTGGACTCGATGATCTGAAAGGTGCCTTCCAACCTGGACAATTCTGTGATTCTAAGCCAAAAGGGAATTTCTACAGATCTGGTCACCTGCACACCAAAGATGCTGTAAATATAAAAATTAAACTTCAAATACCTAGAGTTCTTGCAGACAGGTAATTATGTCTTCTGGTGTAAAACCAACTCCTGGTTTCTGAGCTGAGAAGAAAAGTTCCTCAGGACAACTGGGGAGCTACAGGTTGCTCCGAAGAGCAAGGGGACTTTGTGACTGTCACCTTCCTTCCCAGCGGCTGCTCTCTGCAGTACCTGCACCACCCGACATGACCCATCTGATCCCACCTCGCTGTCTTTACAGGCAGCAACTCTCCAGCAACAGCATTTCAAAATGAAAATTTCACAGATTTCTTCAATCAAAGATCAGGCTGTGCAGCCCCTGCTTGCTCCTCTCTCTCTCGCACCAGGAACATTTTGACCACTCACAAATCAGTTCTTTAATGAAACTCAAACCATCTGGAAATAGCCCCAATGATCGGAGCCGTATCCCATCCTGGGCTGTTCTCCTGTATTCAAACTTTGTTGGCATATTCCCTTTTTAGCCACTGTCACCATCTTTTTCCCACTTCTATTTAAGCAGCCGTCCCCTGGATGGCAGAACAAGCTCGTGGCCAACAGAGAAGACAGCAAGAGGGATGGGACTTCATGACAGTCTCCTACAATGGTACCAAAGTGATGACACTCGATAAAGAACTCTCTCCTATAGGTAACAATTTCAGTACAAACAGAGGTAGAGACCATCCAAAACAGACTCCATCTCTATCAAAATTCAGATATTCAACCCCCACAGATACTCAAGCATACAGTAATGCTACATTTTACTCTTCTCTTTTTTTGCAAAACTTAAAACTGTTTAGTTACTGAAGGGAAAAGACTCATTAGCACCACAAGTTATTGACAGAAGGAAGGCAAATCCCCAGAGGGTATCTTTCTCACAGTCTACAGCAGTGGTCTTGGTGCTTCTCACCAACCTGCTCCTCTGAGGAGCTGAAACCACGGGGGTGCTGGGATTCTAGAGAGGACACACATCCCGAGAGCCAGGGCCAAAGCTGCAATAGATCCCTCTGGGCACCCACTCAGTCTTTGCGTTTCCTCGCTATCTCTTTACATGCAGTGTCAAATTGCTTTATAAAATTTGGCCTGTTCCTGGCTGGCACCGGCTCAGGAGCAAACTCAGGTGATGAGAGAGGGATGAAATGTCCTCACCAAGCCACAGCAACTGCTCAACGGCGACCGGTTGAGGCTACTCCGACCCTGCAACAGGAGAACGACTATTCTCCTGGATCTGGTTTCCCCCTCCACGACCAGATGAGGAGCAGATCTCAAGACAAGGGACCATTGTAGCCAGCGGACAACCGAAACCGGCACTTACTGAGCGGCTTAAGGATGCTGCTGCTCGTCTCATCGGCGTTCTCTACGTCTGATTTGTCTGAGTAGTTCTCGGAGATTTTCTCCTTTTCTTTCTTTTCTTTGTGCCCAGGTCTTCTTCTGTGGCGCCTCCTCCTCCTATAGCTTTTCGGCACGTGGACCCCAATGTAAATGGTGTGGTGACCTACGGGACACAAGCACAGCCAAGATTAATTTTAGATTAATTTTGACCACAGTTTGTGCCGGTACCGTTCACGCTGCATTTCATTCAAACAGGCAAGAGAAGCATCTTTCTTTGCTGGCCTAATATTAATTAAATACTATTTTCCTGTCTCCAAACATTAGCTATCACTTGGAAAAACATTTTTTTGTACGATGGTTTCTGAGAGTGCAGACTCTCTGATAACGGCCCTGTCCTTATGACTCATTTAAAAATAAAGATAAAAACAAAACCCGCAGAAGGCCACTGTACTAATTTTGCAGTACAGAATAGAATCATGGAATCACATGGGGTTGGAAGGGACCTCTGGAGATCATCTCCTCCAACCCCCCCACCAGAGTGGGGCTACCTAGAGCAGGTTGCTCAGGAACTTGTCCAGGTGGGTTTGGAATGTCTCTAGAGAAGGAGACTCCACCACCTCTCTGGGCAGCCCCTGCCAGGGCTCTGCCACCCTCAACGTAAAAAAATTCCTCCTCACACTTAGGTGGAACTTCTTATACTCAAGTTTGTGCTCATTTCCTCTTCTCTTGTCCCTGGAGAAAAGACCAGCCCCATCCTCCTGACACCCACCCTTGAAGTATTTATAAGCATTGATCAGATCCCCCCTCAGCCTTCTCTTCTCCAGACTAAAAAGACCCAAGTCCCTCAGCCTTTCCTCATCAGAGAGATGCTCCAGGCCCCTCATCATCTTTGTAGCCCTCTGCTGTCCCCTCTCCAGCACTTCCCTGTCCTTCTGGAACTGGGGAGCCCAGAACTGGTCCCAGTGCTCCAGATGGGGCCTCCCCAGGACAGAGCAGAGGGGCAGGATGACTTCCCTCCACCTGCTGGCCTTCTCTTCTTGATGCACCCCAAGATGCCATTGGCCTTCTTGGCCACCAGGGCCCTTTGCTGGCTCATGGCCATCCTGTTGTCCACAAGAACTCCCAGGTCTTTCTCCCCAGAGTTGCTGTCCAGCAGGTCACCCCCAACCTGTCCTGGTGCAGGGGGTTACTTCTCCCCAGGTGCAGCACCCTGCATTTGCCCTTGTTAAATGTCATTAGGTTTCTCTCGGCCCATCTCTCCAGCCTGTCCAGATCTCTCTGGATGGTGGCACAGCCTTCTGGGGTGTCAGCCACCCCTCCTAGTTTTGTGTCACCAGCAAATTTGCTGAGGGTACATTCCATCCCTTCGTCCAGGTCATTGATGAACGTATTGAAGAGGACTGGTCCCAGTACTGAGCCCTGGGGAACCCCACTTGTCACAGACTTCCAGCTGGATTCTGTGTCCCTGATCACAACCCTCTGGGCCCTATCTTTTAGCCAGTTTTCAATCCATTTAACTGTGCATTCACCTCCTATGAGGAATACAGCCTACAGGGCTCCTCAAATACAGTCTACGTTAGTTTTTTCCCCTTTGTTTTACCAAATTACATCGGCTGGGTTAACACCTGCCTTGTGCAAACTGATCCAGCTTAACCGAAGGGCTTAGGGCAAGAAAATTGACATCACTCAGCCGTGTGGCCCCTTGTGTAATGAGTGGCAGAGCTACCATCAGGGTATTACTGTAACACAGCCGACCTGGAAGGACTAACTAACAGAAGTTGCTGCAAGATTCTCCCAAAATAAAAATTAAGTAATAAAGGAATAAGCGCCTAATCTCCTACGCCGACTGTAAACACAAAGTGTGCCTTTTGCCTCTCATTTCAGTCTAAAGCACTTAAACGAACTGCATTTGCCAGTTGTTCTGCCTTTTTGATGAGTTTGATAGAAAGGGTTTATTTTTGGGGCCTTCTGCACTTCGGCCAACTGGGGATAAATATCTTCCCTTGCTTTCACAACTCTTTTCCCGTGCCCAGACAATGCAGACATCCTACTGGAAGCTTCCAAAACAGCTCCTTCAGATTTCACTCCTGATAAATGATAGCTGCGTTCTGGGCTTTTGACCAAATTTGGTTCCCCCAGTGGTGCAGCCAAGCAGAGATAAAACACACGTGCCCTGTCACCGAGGGATGCACGTTTATGTCACCGACGAGCCGCAAACGCAGGTGAGAACATCTGGGATTCTCTGTGGGAACAGACTTTTACCCCTCTCTCCTCCAGCAGCCCTGCTGCATTCTGCTCAGGAATGTGAATTAATTTAAATGAGTAAAAATAAAATAAAATAAAATAAAATAAAATAAAATAAAATAAAATAAAATAAAATAAAATAAAATAAGGCATAACTTGATAAAAGCGCCACGTGATTGAGAATGACCGAGAATGAAAGTTAGGGAGAAAATTGCCATTTCTAATCCCCAACACTCCCGAGCCAGCTGGGAAGCCTTCACTCTCTTTGGAGGTGAATTTTCATACCAAAAGCACACGGGGTCTTCTAGAAAGCTGTTTGACCAGAGCAACCCTCCTCGATAGCAATAAATAGCTTTAAAATAGCCAACTGAGTTCCCCAAGGGCTTTGTGAATGGCAGAGCGATGTTTTCCTGGGAGCCCAGGAAACAGGAATCCATCCAACAGGAATCAGACGTTCTGAAGGCATGCTGTCGTTGAGTTACTTAAGCATAAATAAAAATAAAAAAAAAATCTGGAAAAGGCTTCTTAAATACTACCTTCTTAATCCTCAGAGACCAACAAAATGAAATGAAAAAAAAACAAAATTGTTCTCCAATACGATCACTTGAAAAAAAAAAAAATATTAATCCCCAGACCAGCACTAAGTGTGAGACATTTTGGCCCCAAAGTAATGCATTATGAGGAAATTGTAATAGAAAGCAGAGGTTTATAAAGAAATTCCCTGTGGTGGCCCTGACGTTGGTCACATCATCCTTCTGGTGGCCACTGAGCTACAGCAAGCTCAAGGTTATGTACGAGCAGTAACGATGCGGAAGACCATAATAAATAAATAAAACAGATATAAAGATATATAGTGCCTGTGATATCGAGATATAAACTAACAGCTACAAAGCGTTAGTGAAAATCTCTCCACCGGGTGAAGTTCCAGTTACTTTTTAGCCAGTGTTATCTGGGATGGGATATTAAAAGTTCAGGCCACACGGGCATCTCCATCCCTACAGACCAACACCTGGAGATAAGATTTAGCTCCAGCGTGCCAAGGGAAAGCGGGAGAGCTACCCCAGCAACTGGAAATACCAGCTTTAACACGGCAGATGGCACACACCCCGCACAGGGACGGAGACGGGGAAATCTCAGCTGAGCCAAGCAGGAGCTGAGGGTGGGACAGGGAGGGCAGTGGTGGCTCTCACAGCCAAGATCCCACCAAAAGCCAGATGAGAAAGGACGGGACCACCCCAGTACGTGTATTAAAGCAGTGTCCTCCTCTGAAACCCTTCAATTCTGTGGTCAGCTCGATAATAGAAGCACATCGGAGTAAGCCCGTAGTCCTAATACTTTAATATGCTGCCAACACAACTGGACAATCTCTTTAATCTTTTGACCACGTGTGCACGGCAGAGATTTTTGGTAATATGAAACTAAACTGTATATACACGCAGGGGAACATCTGCATTACTTAGCTTGCTTTGGCCTATTCTGCCTTACTTAATGCTGCTTTTTGTCTTCCCACCCCCTCACACCCCCCCTTCTCCTCCCGGGTGGCTCAGGGGGACCGAGAGAGACCTCTTCCTCTTCTGCGTACTCGAAGTGCTTGGCATCTGTTCGTGTGGCTGCAAAGGCTGAGATAAACTTCTCGGCTCCCTTCCCAAAGCGCCTGGAAGGAAACAATTGACACGTCCTCTCAATGCACGGGGTTTCTGAGACATTTCCTACTCGCTGGGGCATCGGCGCCTTTCCCATGAGAACCAGCGGACGCCAAACGGTGACGTCTTTCAGGGAAATTTTACCACGGGCACACAGGCACCACGCTCTCACCCCGCGGCTCGGCGGAGGGTGGGAAACCCTTTTGGTTGACCAGAGGGACGTATTTCACAACACTAACATCCCCCAGGGGAGACGCAAGACCTGCAGGGTGGCACATTCTCTCTGTTCTTGGTGGCCTCCTTGAACCTCGACCTGCCGTGGCTGAACCTTCTGAACTCAGCTCCTTGTGCCGGAGGAGAAACTTCACCGTGCACCAAATGCAGGGCAAAATCATTCGTTTCATCTTATTATTAATAGAACAAGTCATGATCAGAGAGGTATTCCCCCTCCCCCCCCCCCGAAAAATTTTGGTTGAAACCACATCTTTTGCTTTATTAAGAGCAGCTTGTGATTCAGAGTCTGGATTTAGAGTCTGGGCACAGGAGACTCTCTGAGTCAGTTTTGCTGGTGAAAAGCCACTCACGTATTAATAAATTTAAGTTCTGTAAAGTGCAGAGTGGCTTCCCTGCCTGCAAGAACATCCAAGCAGCTCCAGACACCCTGCCCCAACGAGTCAGAACCCCAAGGACATCTCCTCGGTCCAACACCGTGCTATTCATACAATCACAGAATGGTTTAGGTGGGACAGGACATTAGAGATCATCCAGTGCCACCCCCTGCCCTGGGCAGGGACACCTCCCACCACACCACGTTGCTCCAAGCCCCCTCCAACCTGCCCTTCAACCCCTCCAAGGATGGGGCAATGACAGCTTCTCGGGGCAACCTGGGCCAGGCTCTCACCACCCTCACACCAAACAAGTTCTGCCTGAGATCTAATGTAAGTGATGAAGAGACCTTGGGATCTGCCTGCGCGAGAATTGTGCTGGGAGGAGGGGAATTACTCTCCCTGCAACCATGTCAGCCCCAAATTTGACATCCCAAGGCCTGTGAAGCATAAGCCATCTATATAATTTGAAACACGTGGATCTATTCTTGCTATAATACAGGTAGCAAACAGCAAAAAACCATCTATATAGAGAGAAATCCATAGTTCAGGTGTTGTTTCCCAAATTAGTTCTGGAGCCACATCTGCCTTCAAGAGCATTATCACTTCCTACCACGTCCTTGGTAAGAAACCAGTTCCTCCCAGAATCATAGAACGTTTAGATTTGGAAGGGACCTTAAAGACCACCCAGTGTCACCCCCTGCCCTGGGCAGAGACACCTCCCACCAGACCATGTTCCTCAAATCCCCATCCAGCCTGGTCTTCAACACTTCCAGGGAGATTCCTACCCAGAAGAATCATAGAGAATAGAGCTGATGTTTGACACACCTATGGAAAGCTGCAGAGCTCAGGTTTCTCCTGAAGTTCAAATTTAGGTGGTTCTGGGGAGCTTCATCCTGCAACAAGAGTCCTTCCACAAAGCCTTTTGTGTTGGGTATTTCAACACAGACGCGTGATGCATTACCAGTGGCCACAGCAGTAATCCCAGTGTAGGGTACTACCAGAAAACCTGTGTTACTGGAAATGCAAACTGAAAGCACAGCCTGAGCACAAGGAAAATAAAAATAAAAAAAAAAAAAAAAAAGGTAAATGAGCAGATATGATTAGATTATCTAAGCGTGGTGGTACCTTTTGTGCCTGAGGTTGTGCGTTCATCTGGACCCTGAGCTGAGTCTACAGCTTCCTGCAATTTTGGTCCATGACCAAGATCAGACTTTAATCCTGACACTGCACTAAGACTGAAATTCTCTTTTCATTCCAGATGCCCAAAGCCAAAGGAACAAGCGGAAAGAGATCGCTTTATTTATGATCCTCTCCGTTTTTAAGGGCAAACTCTTTGAAGGAAACGGTGTTAAGTGCGATGGCTTTTGCTTAGCAAAACCAAAAGTTGGTCATTTGGAGAAAGGAGACGAAAGTTACAGGATAAAAGGATAAATTTTGCCTGACACATGATATCTGGGAAAGAATCCCTTCCACGTGACTGAGGTCATTGAGACTTAGAATCTGGTCCGACCAGCCCATAAAGAACCTTGGAATGGCACCTCAGAAGGAAACAAGATCAAAACCTACCATTAAAAATGTATAAAGCAATGAAAACAAGGTGAGTATTAGCAGGTTTTCACCTGGCCTTTGTTTTTATTTTCAAGGCTCCTTTCCAAAGAAGAAGGAGAGCCACATGAAACTCGACCAGGCTTGGAAGGCTCATGTGGTTTCAACTGACATGTCTCCACAGCCAACCTCTTCTCCACGAGCTCAGGCCACTTGTGCCTCCTGGCCTGAGCAGCCATTTACACCCAGGCTCTTTGAGAAGACCAGGGCATTTACCTCAGGCCACCCAAATAAAGGGTTTTGCTTGGGATCACAGAATCACAGAATGCTATGAGGTTGGAAGGGACCTCTGGAGATCATCTCCTCCAACCCCCTGCCACAGCACTGTCACCCACAAAAGGTCTCACAGGAACGTGTCCAGGAGGGTTTGGAATGTCTCCAGAGAAGGAGACCCCACCACCTCTCTGGGCAGCCTCTGCCAGGGCTCTGCCACCCTCACAGCAAACAAGTTCCTCCTCATGGTGACATGGAACTTCCCATGTTCCAGTTTTTGCCCATTCCCTCTTGTCCTGTCACTGGCCACCACTGAGAAAAGACTGGTCCCATTCTCCTGACACCCACCCTTTTAGCTATTCTCAGCATTGATGAGATCCCCTCTCAGTCTGCTCTTCTCCAGCTGATCAGCCCCAGGTCCCTCAGCAACAATGCTCCAGTCCCTTGGTCATCTTTGTAGCCTTAATGGACGCCTGGCCATTTCACTTTGGGGCACAGTAGACCTATAAGAGGACACAGGCAGGTAAAGGTGTGCCCTTCCCTGCCCATCTCCATCACCTCATGATCACTCTCCTTCCTGGGTGGAATTAAAACACAATATAGCCCCAAGGTGAGGAAAGTTGACTTGTTGATATGGCTTTTGACACATCCCGGGAGTGCACGGCTTTCACTCCTACCACTAACAACTTGCTAATTTTATGAAAACTTGCTCCATAGCGACGTCTAACATTTAGGAACCTGCACCTACCGCTTCTATGAGGTCCCATGAGACAGGCAGGGGATGCAGCCAGCTACGTGCTTCGTCGGCAGAAGATGGCATGGCATGGCTTTGTGGCCAAGAAGGTGGTGTTGGTAGACCACCAGGCACACAGAGAGACGTGGCACTAGCCCACACACCAGTGAGATTACAGCCAGGCTAGCCCAGCTTCTAGTGGCCACTTTTCCAACCCAGGGGTGGCAGCAGAAGGGGACTTTTGCGGGAGAATCCAAGGAATGAAATGATGTAAAAAGCTGGTGGCCAGAAGGACAAATAAATCACAGGGATGATCCATTTTAAAGGGGAGATACTAAAAGTAGCACTAAGCAAGTCCCAAACTAAGCCCTGCTTAGTTTCAAATCAGCTCAAGAAATAAGAACAAAAGGCCACGCCGTCACGTGCTGAGTGCCCTTAACTCTACCTGATTGCCATGGGGCTGCAGGTGCTGGTGGTGGTAGAGGAGCAGGATAGGGCTCTTCATCCCCACCAGGTCCCTGAAACACAGGGGATGGGACTCTCAGAAATGGCTCTCCCAATCCCACCTGCACAGTCATCACGTTTCACCTCAAAATTTCCCAAGAATGATCTGAAAGAGCAGGCTGAGAGAGTTGGGGGAGTTCAGCCTGGAGAAGAGAAGGCTCCGGGGAGACCTTCCAGTCCCTCAAGGGGCTCCAGAAAAGCTGGGGAGGGACTCTGGATGAGGGAGGGGAGCCCTAGGAGGAGGGAGAAGGGTTTGACCCTGAAAGAGGGGAGATGGAGCTGAGATGTGGGGAAGAAGTTCTTTGGTGTGAGGGTGGTGAGAG
>JAOTQQ010000032.1:1750443-1764975 GCA_026546715.1 Gallinago undulata
CCCCCATCACTTGGTTCTTAGAGCCGCCCCCTCCAACCACTTCTCCACCGCCATCCTCTTCCTCAGCCATCCAACAGGAGGGGATGGGAGCACCAGGATCTCTGCAGGCTTCCAAGGAGCTTATCCTGTTCCTCCTCACCCCCCACCCCCCCCAACCAAAACCACACCACATACTCCAGAGTGAAGAAACGGGAAAAAAAAAAACCCCATAGAAAACAGAATCTGATCGTTTCATTCTAATTTTGCAAGGGAGCAATACCTCCCCTGGTGCTCCTCCTTAGCTTCCAGCATGACAAGGCTCACCCATCACCCACGGGGAGCCTCACTTCACCTCCCTCTCTCTCTTCTTTACGCTAATTGTCCTTCAAAACTTCCTTTCCAGAGCGGGGTTGGAAGAGAGGACTAATTCCAACATCCCAAATCTTCAGCGAGCTGCAGCTCTCGCCCTCAGCTTTCCTGCCCAGGCCAAGGTGACGAGATCCATCACATATTTTTTAAAGCAAGGGCTGGGGAGGGGGGGGCCTGCAAGCGGCTCACAATTAACACGGCAGGAGAGAAATCCATCAGTAGGAAGGACACGGGGAGGGGGGACGGACAAAAGAGACCATTGTAGCTCCGTAGAGAGGAAAAAACCACTCCAGTTCTTGGGCAAGGTTTAGGATTACCCCACGGTGACTTCAGCTCCCAACCTCCACTTCTGTCACCCATCCAAACCCTGGGCTAGGGACTGACAGGAGCTCCTCCCTTGGATGGTTAAAAAGCAGCAGCAACACCTGCAGCTGGGAGCAAAAGCACCACAGAAACCATCTCCCTGCCCCGTCCCCCCTCTCCCTTCTGCTGCCATCACCTCTGCGCTTTGCCCAGCCCCAAAACCAGCCCCCTGTCTCTAAGCCACTGTCCCCTCACCCCCTTTTTAATGTGTTTTTCCCCCCAGATCTCAGACCCACAGCCCGCACGTGAATTGGGATTGAGCTCCTCTGCTCACTGGAATAAATCAAATTCCTGAAGTACCAGTTGTTGAACAACCCTGGGTCTCCCCTGGGCCAGGGAGAGTTTAGTGATGGCTTTCACCCCCTTAGAGCTAAATATATTTATTTCAACTAACGACTACTTCTGGAGATTTTTTTTGTTGCTTCTTGCCACTTAGACAATTACTGGGGGTTTGGTTCCCCCCCCTTCAGGTGTTTAGATCCCCCAGGGAAAGTCCTCAGCAGCTGGCTCTTGGCTAGCTATTTCAGCAACAAATCTTAGTAACTCCCATTTACCAACTCCAGTTCCTCCCAATTCACTGAAACTCAAAAACACTGTCACCTTAAACCTATGCATTCCGCTTTCTGGCTAAAAAATATTTTGACATTAGGATGCATGATTTTAAGTCAGTCTTTAAATATGCCATCGCTGCATTTAACCATCTAAAAAATCCTCCCAAGATCATTTCCAGGAGTCCTTAAATCAGGAGCCAAGGCAGTTATCTCGGCCAAGTTTGAAAATGAGTACACTCTACCTACGGAGGTACAAACCCAAGTAAAATGGCCTACTAATCCTGCCTGTCACCCTGATTGACAAGATAAACCCCCGTGAGCTAGAGCCGACTTGTCCCGTGAGCCGTATCTATGTACCTTTTGGCATCGCTCGCACACTTTGTATTCCCTCTTCAATATTACCCTGTCCTTCCCAGTATTTTTTCCTGTTTGATTTAATAAAGGGAGATAAGCCCGTCGCTCCGGACGACGGCCCGCTGGCTTGCCAGTCACAGGCAACGAAGAAACAGCCTTGTTTGGGAAGTCTCTGGTTGTCTGTTCCAACCCTGCACGAGGGCTTTGTGAAGGCACGGAGTGCCACCAGCCTCGGCTAGAGCCAGCCTCCACCACCACCACCACCAGGAGAAGCCTCCCTCAACCACGGCACGGGACAGGATGCTACGTTGGACTATACGTTAGCTGAAATACACAGAAATGATTTTTTTCTGCCTTCTAAATCCGGCGCACAATTTTTCCCCGTGAGGTCAACCACGGGGTGTGATCCCCCGTGTCAATCACAGCCTTTGACACGCAAACGGGGAACAAGAACAGCCCAAGCGACGGTAAAAAAAAATACTAATAAAATTAGAGAATGCGTAAAGGCACGCGCTGAGTGGGACTGGGAGGGTAGAACTTTCCCCGTGGGCAGGTTATTCCATAAATACATCTCGCAGGGTTTCTGGTAGATCCCTCAGAAGCCACTTGTGCTGAGAGCAGCGTCGTTGGTCAGGGACGGCGCTGAGCGAGATGGAAACTGGCAGCTCCCGCGTTCCCGGGGCTTTGTGAGGACTCCCGAGTGATAAAATATTTGCGTTGGATTAAGTCAGGAGCAATTCAGTCTAAGTCAGGAAGTTTCAGGGGATAACACTATTTGAATTGAAAGAACCGGGTGCGGAGAGACCACACTTGTACTTGTCTAAGAGGCTTTTTGGTCACTGCCAAGTCATCATCGACAATCGTGGAATGGTTCCAGTTGGAAGGGACCTTAAAGATCATTGAGTTCCAACCCCCTGCCCTGGGCAGGGACACCTCCCACCACACCAGGTTGCTCTAAAAGCAACACAGGCTTAACCCTGAAAACACTCATGCATGCAAGTAACCCTCTGTACATCAACACAGTCAATAATCCATGCTTTCAGGACTTGATCCTTGATCACGGCGATTCCTAAGGTCTTCGAGGTTTTGGGTTTGTTTGAAAAAGATAGAGATACACAGCTCATCCTAGCTGTTGAACTGGATGGAATGAATTCCTCCATTACATTCCTTAGTGTTGCAGCTGAGTTAGTCCAAGAGCACTGATTTCTGAGGGCAAACACAAAAAACAAGTCTGTACCTCTCATATTTGTAGTCTCTACTTGTGTGGAAGTCACCAAGAACTGGTACTTGTCCATCCTTGCCCTCCACTTCCCAGTAAATCTAGAAAGAACCCAGCATCTCAGCAAGCATTACCCAACAGCTGGTTATTAAAGGTCTCATGGAAGTAAACCTATTTATTGGCTTTTGAAACTTGATTAGCAGGTTCTGCATTTTTCTCATTAGCTGTGAAAACAATGTTCAACGGGGAACTGACTTTTCAGATGCCACGAGAGCCCTAATTCAGGCCATGACCAAGCATCTGCTCGCTGTGAAACCACACGCAAACACCCCAAAAGAGCAAATTGCCCGATTCCCGCTGATTTCCCCTGCGCTGGCTCAGACTTTCCATCTTTTGGAGGAGGCAGAAACAGGAGATGCTGAGAAATATTCAAGCTGAGCTAAGAATCAAACGCTGGAGGCTTCGGGCTGTTGGGGTTGGTTGTTATTTTTTGCGATGTGTGCTCGACGCGCTTATCCTTAATAATACATCACGTCTGCTGGAGAGCAAGGAGCAATCCTGGCCGCCCCACATAACCACGCAGACCACAACAGCTTCTTCGCTCCTCGGAGAGGATGATGGGGATTTCACAGTCAGGGTCGATCGCTTCTGGTACCTGATGACCCACGGGACTCGCCTCCAAAGCTTTTTTTCAGTAGATCTCTAGTTATGGGTGGAAAGTTAACCACTTGGAGATCAGAATACGATCTTAAAATCAGAATATTATCTTAAAGGTCCCTTCCAACCTAGACAATTCTGTGATTCTACGTGTAAAAATGTGTTCTACACCTTCAGGAAGCACCACAAGTTTGTGCTGTGCACAGATCTCCAAGCAAGACTCCCCAGCCTCTATCTCCAGGATTCCATTTCCCAAAGCGCTCCTATTTTCCTTGCAAAAAACATCCTGTATCTTCCCGGCAAGAGCAATTCCTCCACGCACAGCCCAGCCCAGCCCTGCCTGCTGCGTACAGGAGGAGCCCCCGAGAGGCTGGGAGCTCGCCCGAGGCATCGGCGCTGCTCGGGGGCCCTCTGCTGGGAACCTGCCCCCCCCCCTTTTTTTCCCCAGCCACAGGCACCCCCAGACCATCCCCGCTTCCCCCTGGGAGAGGCGAGGGGGGTCCCCTTCCCAGCGAGCTGGGCATCCTGCGGGATGAGCTCCCTGACCTCAGGCAGCAGCGGAAAAAGGCGATTTCACACGCCTGAGGTTGCGTCCTGCTCCGTCAAAGAGCCAAAAACATAAAGGCTTTGTTAAAATAAAGAGAGCGTGTTTGTTTTTACACCCACAAAACCCACCGGGGGCATCAGATGCTGAAACACACGCTTCCGCCTCCTACAACCCGTGGGACATTGAAATAACAAATGCTCCCCCGGGTCTGGGATGAGGACGGGAGGAGGGAGCTAAAAGATTTATTCTTTTCCCAGTTTCCACCCCCCCCAGCTCTCATTTACACGAGTTTCTTCCTCATTCCTCAGCTATTGGAATCCTGGGCTTAAAAAAAAAAACAAACATTAAAAATCCAAGTTCTGAGACCTGGCCAACCCGCCCCCCAGTCCTTTCATACAGCACCTCTACTGTGGTCCAGACCAACGCTTCTAAGCACTAAATCCTTATAAAATATTAACCATCATCTATCAAAATCCTTCTCATCTTGCAATTTTATCACCAGGTGGAAGGACGTGGAGAAACCTCACCCGCTCTCAGTGTGAGGCCAAGCCCACCAACACCACCAGCACAGAGAAAACTTGCAATATGCCCTCAAAAACCAGCAGCCCCCCTCAATGAGGCTTCTTACCCTCTGGTTGAACATCCCTTCCGAGAAGCAGCTGGTGGGAGGCATTAGGTTAGGAGACAACGTACAAGGAAAACGGACTTCAAAATTGAATTCTTGCCTCTCTTACTCTGACAGCATCTGGTCTTGAGCACTGAGGAGCATCAGAGAAGGATCTCGAGCATCAGGGAAGCTCACCTTGAATAGCACATCTCTGTGATCCACTTACTTCAAAACTACAGCTTCTCCTGATGGAAATAAAAAAAAAAATCCCAGCAGGATACATAACTGCCAGGCCCCCAGAAGATGGAACATAGTAGGGTCTTTTTGAAGCAGAACTTTCCTTCCAATGGTAGCTCCAGGCTCAGGTAAGGGATTCCAATCTACCAACTTTCCAGCTGGTAATACCCAAGATCAGATATCTTCTTCAGATATATTCTTCAAAAGGTGTCCTGTATCTGACAGCCTCCGTTGAGGTGAAACATTCCACAGACACCTCCGCAGGATGTTGGAGATGCCAAAAGGCAGCAGCAGAAAATCCAAAATACGGCAAAAAGCTGTATTTTTTTGTGAAATCCCTCCTGCTATGGAGTGCTCTCTCTTCTCTGGGGAGTGCTTCTCTTCCCCTTGTGCCCTCTTCACAAGGCAAACACATCCAGGACCATGTCACGAGGTCTGAAGAGCTTTGCTTTTTTGACAGAACAAGCCACAAACTGAATATTTAATAGAAATACCTTTTGTAAACACATTTGGTGTCTCTGCTACCATGAAGTCAAGATATGAGTGATTCCTTTTGGTTCCAAAGGCAGCACCAGTATCACGGGTACCGTATCGAGAAATACCAACTTTACCTAATCCAACCACACGTACACCAGAGGGATGTATCACATCCTCAGGTGACATCTTGTGACAGATATTTGGAAAAGAAAAAAAAAAAAAAAACACCACTATAAAATCATCACAAAAGGAAACTACATAGTAAAGTTCACAGAGATCTATATTGCTTAGCGCCAGACAATTAATCATTAATTGATTTCCAGTGCTATTCGGGTTATTGTTCTTGGAACACTGGTTTCCCCTTACATAGCCAATTTAAACAACGGATATCGATCTAAATGTTTCTTCTTCTTCTCAGGTCATCTCAGCCCTTTGCCTGTAACCATTTTCCTATTTGAATAATACACACTCATTATTCCCAGTGCACAGCAGCATTGCCATTGATTAGCTTTTAAGGTGTTGCCTGTTTTTCCCTTCCCCAGGGACCTCTTTTGACAGGCAGAAAAAAGCTCCACAGGAACCAGTGTTAATTGCAATAAAGTTAAAGTAACTCCATCATATTTTCCCTTCTGTCATTTCATTTCTAAACCCCAGGTCATTTTTATGCGGGTCACAAATTCTAAGGCTACACACCAAAGGTGGGTTCAGTGGTGTGGTTTCGCTTCCCTTGGGAAGGGCTTTGGTGTGTTATCCCATCGTCTGCGGTGGGGCATCAGAAAAGTTTGCTTTTCTTTTGGAACAATTAAACAGCAGCATTATCATTCACTACTGCGGAGTTTCGCATCCCTTGCTCTTTCTCCATTCTTTTATAAAAAATATATCCTAAACAAAACATTTAAAAACAAACACAGGTCATATTTAGACAGAAATTTGTGCTCTATAAATAAAGCTTTGAGGACATAATGATTTTTTTTTTAACTATTTGTTTGGTAATTCCACTAGAAACAGGCTATTTTTTAGCAAAATAACAATCACAGAGCTGGCTGTTCCTTCAACCCTCTTCCCAGCCCAGCAGCCTTCTGCTCCAGCAGCTTCTGTGAGCCCGGGCAGACGAGGAGTAGCCCCCAGAGTGTAGCCCCAGATCCTATGGGGGACAGGCTGAGAGACTTGGGGGGTTCAGCATGGAGAAGAGAAGGCTCTGGGAAGACCTTCCAGCCCCTTCCAGTCCCTCAAGGGGCTCCAGGAAAGCTGGGGAGGGACTCTGGATGAGGGAGGGGAGCCCTAGGAGGAGGGGGAAGGGTTGGACACTGAAAGAGGGGAGATGGAGCTGAGATGTGGGGAAGAAGTTCTTTGGTGTGAGGGTGGTGAGAGCCTGGGAGAAGAAGCTGTGGCTGCCTAATCCCTGGAGGGGTTGAAGGGGGCTTGGAGCAACCTGGGCTGGTGTCCCTGCCCAGGGCAGGGGGTGGCACTGGATGGGCTTTAAGGTCTCTTCCCACCATTCTATGATTCTCTGATGTTAGGGATTCATCACAAATGAAGGGAGAAGCAACCTGAGCTGAAGTCACCCAACACGCTCCATCTGAAGACCTTTGGATAGACCTCTTGGTCTGAAAACACTCCTCAGCCCACCCTCTCGAACACTCTGACCGTTGTTCAGGTGTTCAGCCATAGTCGAGCTCTGCGCTTTACAGTGGGTTCAGAGGAACCGCACCAAGGAGAAACCCACCCACAGGACCTGTTACTGAACCCACCTATTTAAATCCCTCCTGTGGTCACCTCCTGCAGTGGTCCCTCGAGAGGGCTGCAGCAGACAGCCCACACCAGAGCAGACCCCTATCTCCTTTCCAGGAGGCGGCGGCAATTTGTCGAGCCGAAATTCAAGGGCAAGAACTGCCTGGTGCTCCACAAAGAAGCCTCACAGAACCCTCTTGTGAAGCACCTCGGAAGCACTAACCTTCAAGAACAGCTTTGGGGACCAGGCTGCCACGTCCAAGAGAGCTGAAGTATGCAACTGGCCTCAGCTTCTACAGGTTTCCAGTAAGGAAAATAAATTCAAGGCACATCATCAGCTTAAGACTAATAGAAATGAAGGCGCTGTATGAAGTCACAACGTGCAGAAACAATATCTTCTGCCTTAAAAACTAATAAACTTAGGCTTCACCTCAACATTTATGTAGCAACAGGAGACGACTGCCTTGAGACAACATTCTGTTCTGTGTGCTTTATGGGACTCAGGGCACGACAGAGTTTTGACAGATACAAAGGGACAGCGTGTTCTGGTGGAGCATTTTAAGAAAATAGGAGTGCTGTCAAAGGGCAAGCTTTCATTTTATGCTTACACAACACCAGAATAAAATATTGCCTTTGGAGAATCTCACATATCATTTTATTAGTCCAAACAGACAAGGAATATCTCCATCTCTCACAGCCTTGAACTTTTCGCCTGCGTTTCCCCCCACCAACACTCACGATCCCATCCGAATGCCCCCATCCTTCCCCACCAAGGGAGAGGGCATCCTGGTGGCACCCTACCAGCTGGTCCTCTGAGACTAGAGCATTTTCTTACAATTCCCTGCCCAAAAGGAACAGGGACTGTCACTTGGGCTGGGCCAGGGTGGCCTCCAGACCCAGGATGGCACCAGAGGTGGTGAGGACACTGATGCAGCAGAAGTCGGGGGAAAAAAGACTGTATTTCCCACCACTCAGGACAATATCTGCTGCTCTTTCCTTTCTACTTTGCCACCTACCTTATTTTGTGAGGTTAAATTCCATCTTCCATCTCGCATCAAGACTTCTTACTGAGTCAATGGGGAGATTCCAGAGGATATTAATTGCCGTTTGAAATCACTTCAAAGGACCGTTCCCCCCCCCCCCCCCCTTCTCTCGTATTAATAGCCGGAATGAGGAAATGGGTTTGGATTTCATACTTACATCTGCTCCCCAAGTCTTTGCTCATTTCGAAAAACCCATCTCAAACCAAGCTCGTTTCCATTAAAAGGCTCCTACTCCACACGAGAGCTCGCACCCGTTCCTTTCCACTTCCACACGTATCTAGAGCCCCGCGTTCCAACTGGCAGCCAGCGCTGCCAGAAATAACCACAAGAAAAGGCTGCCACAAAATCTCCAGCCAAGTTTTGAACAGCCAGGAGCTTTACACGAGCGTCTGTGCTCGGAGGGCTTCACCTACAGTCAACCTCAGCTGGGTCTTACAGGTTTTGGGTATCACAGATCAAATATCAAAAAAAAAAAAAAATGTAAACATAATTACTTTTTTTTTTTTTTCCATAAAAATAGGCAGGATAACAGTTGTTTTACAAGGCTGAGAGTACATATTTCTAAGAGCCTGCTGATGTTCCTGCTAATGGCTGGGTTTTGTTCTTAAGTGGCTCCCCCCCTCCCTTCAAAGTCTACGCTGCAGCGATTTTGGAAACTGGGTCAAAAACGCAATTATCCTTCCATTCCCATGCTTTAGGGTGGGGAATGAGAAACGAAAAGGAGGAAGAATGGTTGAAGAAAAAGCGGGGCTGGCCGTAAGCCAGCGTTACGCTCCTTGCCTTCTCACCTGTGCCCAGCCCCGAGCTGCCCCCAGCCCTCCCAGATCCTTGTTTCCCAGCAAGGCTGGGAGGGAAGAACATGCTCTGTCTTCCCAACGTGGGGTCTTTGCTGGCCAGACCCCCCCACCACTGCCCTCCCCCTCTGTACCAGAGGATGGGGACAAGCAGGAGATGCAGGGGGAAGACCCAGAGCACAGGGCAGCATCTCCTGCAGAGGAACAAGCCAGGTTTCCTCAGCAAGAAGCCGTGGCTGGTTGCCCTGAGGCTCCTGATCTCACAGGAGAAGCTGCAGGAACCAGCTCACATGCCCAGAGCTCTACCCCCTCCAACTCTCTATCCCCATCTTTTCCTTTCCTGCAGCATAAGGAATCTATCCCAGCGGTTTGGGTCCCCCAGGCCACTGAGAAGCGGTTTGCTGGTCCCAAATGGCTCATGGACCTTCTTGACTGGAGAACTAACCATCAACTGCTTCCTGCGGGACCTTGCTCCTCGCTGACTTGCATTTTGCAGAGTCACTCACCTCCTTGTACTATCAGATTATATTACGTTTGCAGAGATATCGATGAACTTCCTGCATTTTTCCCCCTCACCCATAAGTTTGCACAAGCCAACTCTTCATTTACTCATTACAAGAAATCAGCTTTACGAGGCGTCCGCTTTTAGTGCCGTCACCTATTACTTTGGCTGACAAAACCTAAAACTCTGCTTTCACGGGTAAACACTTTCCACGGGAGGAGGAAAACATTTGCTGTGTGTGTGTTTAGACATGCCCTCGTTATTGTCACACTTACACCACCATCTAGCACGCCTTTATCAAAGTTGCGCATCTCCAGCATGCAGATGGTTTGTGACGACACGTCGAGGAGGCTTTCAGATGCGGAAAAGGGGGATGACTCAAAGACTTATTTATTTATTCCACATCTCCCCAACTAGGTCTCCCGGAGACACACAGAGCCCATTATACACGGCCCCCTCCTCTTCCTCCCTCTCTCATTGTTTCTCGCTCACGCGGTTATCGCCAACCGATGCCCTTTGCTGCTCCGCTCCCCGGCTTTGTTTTCCATGATTCCCAGAGTATCAGCCCCAACTCCGCAGCGTTCCCTGGCTCTGCTCCCAGACTGTAATTGCAGGTTTAGAGTTGGGTGGTTATAGCTGCGGATCCAGGCCTAAAAAACATTCGGCAGCTTCCGAGAGGTACAGAGGGACACACACAACCTTTCTTTTCCCAACACCCAACGCCGTTTATCTTGCTATCGCAACGTTCCGGGGAGATGTTATGCCACTTATCTGAACGATTTAAGCAGAGCACAAAAAAGTTGGCTCAGCCAGAGCATTTGCCACCGACAACAAACCACAACACTGATGTTATCCAAGAAGGAACTGTAATGTGTTAGCACAGGCTAGACAAGAACATACACAGGATTTTTTTAAAAAAAATAATGTGAATTGTCATGAAATCACTCTGTAATGATCCATAATTTGAGCAAGCAGTAAGAGAAGGGAAACTGGACAGCTTTCCACTGGACATTTGTGTTCTTTCAGGTGTGTTGGAAGACACAGGATTTCATACTCACTCGAGAAAACCCGAGAGCTTGACATCAGGGGACTCCCCCGGCTCCTATGAGTATCTAGAAAACTCTCCTGTGTTACAACAACCAAACCTGGTGCAAAAGACTTTGCACCTGAAAAGAGTTTTATCCCCATCACGTCCTATATCAACAGGAGAAACTCCCTGGAATGCCAAATCTGCCACAGGTCTGGGGAGGGAATTCCACAGAGGGAAAAGGAAGCGTTAAGATTTCAGCCTGGAAGTCCCTGCGTCTTTCCTGAAGGCTTCTGCCCCTCGGCCACCGGTTCCTGGCAAGGTTTTCCCAGACCTACCTCCAGTCCGTCCACAGAACCAGCTGCTCCATGGGGTTCCCTCGGCAGGAGGAGAAATGGTGGTTTTGCCGCGGTTCCCCTTCCACATTCGCTCCAGCTCAAGGGGAGAGGCAGAGCCCAGCAAACATTGTCCAAGCTTGGAGAAACGACTTCTTCACTTCAGGTCTGTTATGACATTTGCTATGGCCCCCTTCTTCCCTCCCCTCTGCCCCCCCAGTGAAAAGGATCAAAATAGTTCCCCCCGGTGACATTTTGCTTCATTTGACCAATCGACTGTGGGAACGTCTCGTTAAAGCCACCAAAAATCAAGCAAGAGGAGCAATGCTGGCCACCACAAGGATGACCACAAAAGCAGGGGCCACGGGGTGAAAACCCAACCTTTCTGCTGCCAGCAAAGAGGGCAGAAAGGGGTCGGGAACAAGCAGGAATATCCCACTACTACGATTTGCTTTGCGTACGCCGTAGGTGTAAGCTGAGCCCTTCACCTAGTGACATTGAAACTAAATACGTGTCAGCTATCTGTCCATGGTCCAACCTGCCCATCTTGGGGCTAGTCCAGCTTCTCTCCAGCCTCCGGAAGCCTCACTCCAAGCACCCAACCCTTTGCCCCACTCACCTCATTTAATCCTTTCCCTCATCTATTTCTCCTGGAAACATGGTCCTTCAAGAAGCCATCTACACCCACTTCTACCCAAGCTCTTACCCATGGCATCCCTCCAACCTAGACAATTCTATGATTCTATGCTCCTGCCATGCCAAACTGCATCCAGCTCCAAATGAAGACCAGATTATATACCAGCCACCCAAAACCAGAAAGAAAACTCATCCCACGCCAGGTTTGCCACCCCCAGCTTTCTGCGGCTGTAGGTAACTTCATGTCTAGAACCTTTGCATGCACCTTTTCATCCCAGGAGAAGAGCAGAAAGAGTCTTCACAAGCAAGGGGCAAGCAAGAGAACTGAGCCTCCTTCCCTTCTTGATGTTCAGAAGCTTCAGATGAAGACCAGATCACACCAGCCACCAAAAGAAAGAACAAAGGGAATGAAGCAGAGCAGGGACAGGGAGCCAGAAGAATTGAGATCACTAGTCCCCTTGCTGAAGGAGGAAGTAGCCCCTTGGAGGTCAGGAATGGCCATCCCACCCACTCAGCTTGTCCCATGCTGGGTTTGCCACCCTCACCTCTCTGCTGGTCTAGGTAACTTCACGTCTAAAACATTTCCATAGCAGGAGAAAAGCAGAAAAAGTCTTTGCAACCAAGGGGCAAGCAAGAGAACAGAGCCTCTTTCTTCTCCTGATATCCAGAAGCACTGAAGACATTGGCAAGTCCTGGGTTCAGCAATGAACTCCACAGTGTTCCTCCCTCATGTCATGTTGCTTACTCTTCATGGCATCCAGACTTGCCTTCATCCTGGTTCTACACCCAAAAGCGAGGACTTGACCACTCACTCGAAGTGGGAGATGAACCTCCACTAAAACTATCGCAGGCATCAAGAGGGATAAGATTTTCTAAATGTATTAACTCCCCACAGCCAACTCTCGTAACAGAATGCTCCAGTCCTACCTCCAACCATCACACCTCACTTCACAGCTACTTCTCCCGGTAAGAAGCAAACAGCACGTTTCCCTTCCTTTTCGAGGCAAGTGTACAAGATAAAATACAGAACTCAAAAGTTGCTCCAGAGGAAATCCCTTCTCTCCTCCATCTCTGCAAGTCTTCTGGAAAGCATTCCCTTTCTGCATGGATCAGCTCAGATCACGTAGGGCTCAAGTACTTCTTTTTCTTTTTTCTTTCTTTCTTTTTTTTTTTTTTTGAAGCTGTTGAAGCAAGCGTAGCTGGGGTAACAACAGCACTTGCCAGAGCCCTGCCTGGGCTGAGCCCCTGCCGTGCCGCACAAAGACGGGCTCGGGGACAGCCTCTGCTCCAAAATGTTTAGTATCTGAGCGGACCGAGCACACGGAGGAGGTGCCATCTGTGATTTACAGCTGGAGGGACAAAAAGGGATGGACTTACCCATCTGCAGCACAGAGGGAACAAAACCAGCCTTAGCTCCGCTCCAGCACCTTGCCCATTTTTTTCTTCTCATCCCAACGTCCCTCCAGGGAATGGAAATTCATTATTAGCCTCCAGTTAAGCCTCAGAAGAGATTTTCCTTCCATAATTAACTCTTCACAGCACTTATATTTTCTTGCTACCTTTTTGCTAAGGCTACGGGGAAAACAAGTTTTAAAACGTTTTTGGTTTAGAGAATGGTAGTAAGTGATAAAAATAACATCCAGGCCAGCGCGTTAACGGTGCAGGGCAGCACTTCTCATCTCCCACAGCTTACTCAGAAACACAGTCCAACAGGGCCCTGACACGCATCTCAAGCCCCATGCAGCTCTTAACGCCCAGCCCCTTCCTTCAGGAAAGTGTCTCCCAAACTCATCGTTACATCTTCCCACCTGAAGCTCTCCAAATAAACTGCCAAACTTAGCACAGTAAAAGTAAAACGAGGGATAGAAGTTGCGGTGCCCAAAACCAGCAAGAGTTTTGGGAAGTGTCGTGGCAGGAGAAGAACTCCACAACCACACAGCACGCCCTTCCCACGCAGGATTTTCAGCATTTTATGGAAGAACGTCTATGACCAGCCTGATATCAGCTCTTCTGCCACAATTACTATCAGCTCTCATGTGTTCTGGTTTACAACACAGAACCACGACTGTGTTTTCATACCTGGCCCAAATAAAGTCGGTGCTGCCAAATTATCTGATAATGTACAATTTTACCCACCCGCACACGTAACCACAGCCTGATAACCAGCCCGGCAGGTTATTCTGTTGTTTGGTTGTTGTTTTTTTTTCTTCTTTGGAAAGCCAGAACAGCATCCTTGCACTACCTTGTACTCAGGAACAAAGCCAAAGCAATACTGCTACCAGTCCAAGAGCACCCGGTGAAGAACCAAATTGTGTTCAGTTCAGACAAACAAGAAAAAGGAAAAAGAATGAAAAAGGACAGAATAAGAACACAGCGGAGTATTCAGGCAGTTGTCTCTCCTTTCAGACATAAGGGTTTCAGTACTTTGGAAGGAACTTACTGTTGATGTCATTAAAACTCTGCTGGGAAGGGGGAATATTCCAAATTCAGCACGCAGCCATCACAGAAAACCAGAGAACTTAAAATTCTTCAACTCCATGGAAATTAATACCACGTAGGGGAGGGCGCTTTAAAACAAACAAAGATATTTTTAACCACCGATTAAAATGTACGTTTCTGGCTTCTACAGCTAGCAGAGTTCTCAGAGAAGCAACAGGGCCCACCAGAGCACACCGTGGCACCGAAGGCTTGAGATGTGCCTTTAAAGATGAGCTGCGGAAGGAGAGGAGACAAAGGTTAAGTGAAAGCAAATTCCTCCTCCCCAGAGCCTGCTCCGCAGCACGGGACACACAGAACCTGCCCCTGCTGAGACAGGGAACACGCCGAGAGCCAGGATAAAGGTGTAAAACTGCAGCAGAGTATGCTCCAGAGGAGGCAGTTGATCACCTAAAGATGTCTTTGGAAGCCAAGGCATCACCTGCTCTGACTTAGGGATGTTCATAGAATCATAGAGTGGTTTGGGTTGGAAGGTACCCTAAAGCCTACCCAGTGCCACCCCCTGCCCTGGGCAGGGACACCTCCCACCAGACCAGGTTGCTCCAAGGCCCCTCCAACCTGCCCTTCAACCCCTCCAGGGATGGGGCAGCCACAGCTTCTCGGGGCAA
>JAOTQQ010000032.1:1770086-1783903 GCA_026546715.1 Gallinago undulata
CCTCCTGACACCCACCCTTGAAGTATTTATAGGTGTTGATCAGATCCCCCCTCAGCCTTCTCTTCTCCAGACTAAAAGTCCTTCTAAGACAGCATGAGATCAAAAAAAAAGCGCCATGCATGGAGATTCCTGCGAGAACCTTTGGTAGCATTTTAACTGGGATGTCTATTCCTCCCTGCCCACAAGACTTTAATGCTGTGTCACCTTCTCTTTTCCTCCACAGTCAAAGTTCTTGATCTTGATCCTGACACTTGGCATTTCTGAGAGCGTTCTCCAGCATCAGCTCTCCACCCCTCCCCAGATCTCTACCCATGCCACAATTCTGTCCCTTACCTATATACGTTACTTGATCTCTTTGATGAGTTATGCAATGTTTATCCACCATTTGATCTTCCCCGATTGTATCGTAGCAACAGACAACAGTTTATGGAGAATATTGTGTGAACAGTCTCCAACAGAACACGTCCGTGAGTCCTGCTGGTTTCTTGGGCAATGTTACGCTCTTTGGAACAATAACGCTACTCAACAAGCTATCTTAATTTTATGCTAAAATTAGAGCAGTTGGACATTATTTATTTCGAGTCCACTGGTTTTATTGAATACCGGGAAGCAGCCAGAATGTGTCACCAGTCATTGCAACCCATTGAACTTCATCTGTGACATCCATGCAACACCGTTTGCAAAGCTGAGTAGTCACAACAGAAAACGCTACGTGGCAACCACGCAAAGCCAAAGCCAAATGTGCCCACCACATTCCTTTGCCTAAATACGTTTGTAGAAGGGGAGACCCAAAACCTTTAATTTTGGATTCAGAAGACTTTTTTTTTTTTTGAAGTGGGAAACAATTCTGGACAGCTCTTCGAAAGGATCCTGTCTCATTGCCTATCATCCTTCTGCTTCCAAGAAAAGTTGGTGTTAGCGAAGCCTGAGGGAGGATCTCTCTTAAAACTTCAAGAAAAATCAGGAAGCAAGATCTATCATGTGGCAGCCCTGTTTTCCTTGGAGTGGCTCTGAACACACTCGGTGTCATTACCCAGTGTCATAAACCACAAGTCAGGCTACTCCTCAGGCAGCTCAATTTCCCCAAAGGCAGTTTAGATCAGCAATGAAACACCAGCCCTTTTGGTGCCGCCAAAGGCACCATGTTCAGGACTCTCACTGAACACAGCTCCCGTGGACTTTAAGAGATTTCACAGAATCACAGAATGGTCTGGGTTGGAAGGGGCCTTCAAGCCCATCCAGTGCCACCCCCTGCCCTGGGCAGGGACACCTCCCACCAGACCAGGTTGCTCAAAGCCCCATCCAACTTAACCTTGTTTAGCATCCACATTTATTTTGTGAGCAAGCATTCCAACAACAGCCTGGCTTTGGCTTTCGATGGAGAAGTGCCTCAAACTACAAAAGCATCCAGATTTTGCAGTTTTCTAACCTTTGCTGGTGAAGTCCCATCAACTGTTAAGCAGCATATTCCCCTCTCCCTTGGCAACTCTTCATAATGCTTCCAAAAGTCCCTGCTTACAGAGCAGCCCCAGTACCTCTCTTGCAGATTCTAGGAGATATCCTGAACTTCGGTTTCATAATCCAAGGTTCTTCTCCCTCATTCTGTAAGGACCCCCTCTTTTTACTGACTTCTCCTCTGCCTACTCTGGGCAGGCATGATCTGGAATGAAAACCTGATTATTCTGTTCAGGGTTTAACCTTTTCCTGGGTGCCTTCATCTGTACACTCCATCCAGTACTAGAGAAGCACATTCTCATCCACCTTATCTCGTCTCCAGCGGTTTTCTGGTCTGCTTCGCTGTCCTGCTCTTCCGATCTTAAACTCCTCCCAAAGAAACAACCACCAACTCTTGTTGACAGGTTGTTCCTACTTAATCACTCATCACACCGTAACAGACACTGTGCACACAGCTCCAGAAAAGGAAATTTAACAGGGAACAAGAAGCGATTCGCAGCCTCTTGTCAGTAAACACCACATCCCTTTCCCAATTAATAAATCAATGGTGACTTAAGGGAGCAGAGGAAAACAGTTTTTTCAATCCTAAAAATTGTAACTTCTCTTCCAACACTGAATGCTCTGAAGCTTATATCCATCATTGGGCTCACCAACTTTAAGTACTGCTTGCAGGGCTTGAAAGGAGATCGAAGATTCATGGAATCACAGAATGCTATGGGGTTGGAAGGGACCTCTAGAGATGACCTCCTCCAACCCCCTGCCACAGCAGAGACACCCAGAGAAGGTCCCACAGGAACGTGTCCAGGGGGATTTGGAATGTCTCCACAGAAGGAGACTCCACCACCTCTCTGGGCAGCCTCTGCCAGGGCTCTGCCACCCTCACACCAAACAAGTTCCTCCTCGTGTTGAGATGGAACTTCTTATATTCAACTTAGTGCCCATTCCCTCTTGTCCTGTCTCTGGGCACCACTGAGAAAAGACCAAACCCATCCTCCTGACACCCACCCTTGAAGTATTTATTTGATCAGATCCCCCCTCAGCCTTCTCTTCTCCAGACTCAAAAGCCCCAAGTCCCTCAGCCTTTCCTCAGCAGAGAGATGCTCCCATCCCTTGGTCATCTTTGTAGCCCTCTGCTGTCCCCTCTCCGGCAGTTCCCTGTCCTTCTGGAACTGGGGAGCCCAGAACTGGACCCAGTGCTCCAGATGGGGCCTCACTGGGACGTGAAAAAGCAGGCTTTTCTTTTTATACCCTGGCATCCTACCAGCAGCAAAAATAACATGTGTCTGTAGTACAGGAGACAGAAAAGAAAAATACAAGTTGTTTCTTTGTTCCACCAGCACCTGACTGGCACAGGGTACCACAGCAACAACCCTCAGAGTACCAGTCACCGACCTACAGCATTTCTCACCTTGCTTTACAGCGTGATACTGCAGACAGTGTAGCTGCAGTGGCCAAAAGTGTGCTATAATTACATGATTGTAACATATTTTATAATGTTATAACAAACATTTGACAAATACCCATCAATAGCCTTGGCTAACTTTCAGCTATCCTTTGCCAAGGAGGAATTACCTTAGTTAGGAGGAGTTCTAGTGCACTCCAACATTCTGTCCTGCGTTGTCCGAGCTCACTGAGGACAGAGGGAACAAACCCCACCGTATTCTATATGTTTGGCTACAGCACCAGTTGAGTCAAAAAAAAAAAAAAAAAAATCAAAAAAGGCAGAACTAAACCAACCCAAATAATCTGAAATCATACTTCTAAACTGAAGGTCTTTTCCAATGTACACATCAGTAGTAATTTCACAGGAGAAGTGAATTATTATTCTGTAAGAAGTTGCGCTGGTATATTCAGATTTTCTGCCGCTGCTTCATTCTACTTGCTTGAATAGGTCACTGACTTCTACATTTATTATCTATATTTCAAATCAAAATATAGTGCTCTCAATTCATCGTCAAATTAGCTGCTAATATTTTGAAACAGAAGGGTCCAAATATACAAAATACCCAGGCATGGATACATGCTTATTCATTTAGGTTTTTCAGCGTACGCTTTCTTCACAGTATAAGGCTGTCAATGAGATTCTTGATTTATTCTGTTTTCTTCAGTATGGCTTAGCACACAAAGCAAAAACCACAATTCAGACCATCTTACAAATAATTTGCTAGATTTCTATGTCCACTGCATCATCATGATATTTTATAATATGCAATATCCTCCCAAAATTATATTTCACAACACCAATATTTACAATTTAATTCCTCATCAGGTAACAAAGTGACCTCAAAAGCAATACTTCTGAAGACGTACCGGACCTCAGATTTGGTCACCTACCAAGAAAAACAATCTCTCTGAACTATCCTGAGGGCAGGAAGGGACATAACAAGAATTCCAAGGCTTCATCCCAATTTACCTCGCTCCCCCTGCTCAGCAGCACAGTGGGACAGGGGCAGGGACGTGCCCCTGGGGTCAGGGTGAAACCGTCCTTTTTTGACACCAGCGTAATCTTAGATCAGGAATGTCCCATTCCCCTTCCATCTTTCTAAGATCTCACGCCATCAGCACACAAAAGGGGAAGGGAAGGAAAGGTACGAAGTGTTCAGATCCGGGAGAAGCCGCGGTGTCCCCGTTACGGGAGAAGCCATTGAGTTTTCAGACCATGTAAATAAATACCTGACTGTTACAGAAGAGCGAGGACCACAAACAGGTTGGCTGACACACTCTAGAAATAAACACGGCTGTTCCATCCCCGTTATCAGACTCCACCTGATCCGAGTCTCAGCAGGGTCCGCTTTTCTAAGCGAGCAACATCACGTCTCAGCACGACAGAGCTCTCGTGACCTTTATTGTTATTACCGTTATCGAGGACATCACAAAACGGCGTTCCTTGGAAGCTCAATTTAGCTTTGATTTTCTAATGGAGCAAGGATGCAGTTTTTCCTTTTAATTGTTTATTATTGTAGGGATCAGCCCTTTTTAGGTGTTTCATGTTAGGACTTTCCGCACAGAAATAGATGCTGACTCACTGGAAGAAGACAAAAGATGAAGAATCCAAGAACACCGCTGTTAGTATCATTAGCTAAGCCTGCAGCCTACAGATGTGGAATCCTAAGCCCTGGAAATACTTGGGTTTAATATATTAGTAACCCCTTGCTTTCTGAAGTCATCCTGAACACCTTCAGGCCTTCAAAAAAATCAACACATGGAAACAAGATTAATTTTCTTCTCCACTGTGAACAGGTAAAAACTTGAGGATAGAAATGCAGTTCCAGCGCTCTGGAAGCTTTGGCATTGTCCTCCATTCCATTAGAAGATTTCACTCTAAACTCCCAAAGCAACTCTTAAGAGACATTTTCTAAGCAAGCAAAGAATTGCACATCTGCTCAGAAGGTCTTTTAGATAACCATTTTCCTGCACTGTGAGAATAAACACCAGCTACGTTCCAAAACTTCAGCACATTTAAAGGAGACCCACCAAGAACACATCGCTTCTTGATAAACCACGCTCCATTCGACGGTACTGCCCAAGGATCTACCACCTTCTGGGCAAAGCCACCTCAGGTAGAAGGAAAGAGTATTCCCAACAAGACTCCAGGACTTTCAAACATGTCACCAAAGAGCTATGGTCCGGCTCACCTATCTGATGATGGGTGTCTGGGCTCCCAGTTACTCCCAGTAAGAGAAGGTTGTCCAACCAGCTCTCCAGGGGTCTGCCCTTCAGGACCAGAGCCAGCTCTTGGCCGATGGCCATGCCCAAGGAGAGGCCACTGGGGCACGGGGAGCACGAGGCTCTGGCTAGTGGCCAAGGACGGGCAGAGCCAAGGGGTCTCCTGGTCACAGGCAGATGAAGTGCTTCTGTGTGACACGTGTGCTAATAAATCAAACCTTATAGGTAACGCCAAGATGGTTCACGTTGTCTTAAAACCTCATTTCCATTTTCCATAAGTAACAGAGTTTCCTAGATTTGTTTTAACCTGCTTTCCTACATATGCTAGAAGTCATTTTCAACTTAACAACGCTAAAGGATTAATTGGATACAATTCAACTAAATATTTATGGGCTTTGTTTTTATTACAGATCCTAGGCCTCCTATACACACGTGCCAGCATCTCCATTTAATGATAAACATTATCAACATTCAGGAAAAGATTTTATCTACCTCCAAGTTAATAAATCAAACCATTAAGTTATAGGTTTCTTTCTCTTTTAATGGGGGTTTAAGCCATTACGCAAGGAGGACAAATTTCTTATCGCTAAGTTGGAGGCTTTTTCTACTAAAATAGAGTCACTAAATACCACATCCGAAAGAGATCATTCTTAAATGCAGTTGCCCATAAATTAAACAACACAATTACCAGGAAATTCTCACACTTTGGTGAGAATACTCTGCATCACGCTTACATAAATAGACTCAATCTTACATTTAAATGCTGGCCACTCTCAAAGCCAGGCAGTTACGATGCCTTCACCAGGCAAGTAAATTCAAAGTTAACTCTGTGATGAGTTAAAAACAGAACACAAAAATCAGCCATTAGCACTGAAATTCACTTTCACCACTGCGTTTCTATATTTGTTGCCCACATTTTGGGCTGTAATTTCATATGAGAAGATAGAGCCTGCTGACAAGCAACCTTCAGCATAGCACTTTGTCCTTCCTAAGCCCATCCTGCTGCTCATTCCCTGGAGAGCCCTCTCATGCTTTCTCTCCACTATTCTTGCCGTCAGAGCTCAGCAAGCAAGCGGGGAGAGGGGCAGAAGAATTTTCCTGCAGCTTACGCTGCAGAAACACCCGCGTTAACCTTCCCAATGACCCTCGGCACGGCAGAGTCAGATTTTTTATTACGCTTTGCTCAAGTGTTTACTAAATTTGGGAGAGCCAGGCCGGCACTGGCAGAAGTAGAGGAACGCCTGGGTAGCCACCGGGTCTGCAGGCACCTGCCTGGTGACAATCCCTGTCCCGCAGGGCTGGCATCACCCCCCCTTTCCCCGCCGGGGATTAGCATGTCATTTGTCTCTGCATCAGCTCTTCCCACCCATCGTCTCCGGGCAGCTGCCAGTGGCTCTTCCCACCCACGGGGCAGATCGTTCCACTGCTGGGCTGACTATCTAACGACAGGCACTCGCAGTTGGCAAGCTGGTGGAATCCCACAACACAACTATAATAAGCACAGGGCATGACTAAACCCGCAGCGCCGGCCGCTTTTCCAGTGGCACCCTGCCATAACCCATATGTGATCAAGAATTTTAGAGGGGAAAAAAAAAAAACAACAAAAAATGACCCACATCCTCTTTCAATTCCTCACCCCTCAACCAGCAGCACCTCCTCACTCGCATAGCTCCTTCTAGCCAGCAACCCCGGTGGCTTTGAGAAGCTGTGTCCTACAGCACAGATGTCCTTGCTGGGTCAGGGAGATAGAATTGAGTGGCCCACAACCAGTGTATCACAGAGTCACAGAACTGTCCAGGTTGGAAGGGACCTTTCAGATCATCGAGTCCAACCATCAACCCAACACTGACAAACCCATCACTAACCCATGTCCCTCAGCACCACATCTGTCCAGCTTTTAAATGCCCCTGGGCAGCCCATTCCAAGGCTCCATAACCCTTTAAATGGTGAAGAAATTTTTCCTAATATCCATCCTAAACTTCTCCTGGCACTACTTGAGGCTGTTTCATCACGATGCACTCTGGCTGAGAAGGAAAAGGAGCAGGGCAAGGAAAAGCAGGTTCACTTTCTCACTGTTATCTTTCCTGCTCCAACTAAACGTGAGACAACTTGAAGTTCCGTCACCAGGAGCTACAGTGAGCTCATTGCCGTACAGCTGATCCCACCCCAGCATGAAATCAGCATTTCTGCTTGGCTGAGCAGAACCTTTCTCATCCCGCTGCCACCCTGAACACACCACCTTTCAAACTGGTTCCCACAGCAAACGTAAGGCGCTCTCTCCTAGGGAGACTCGAGGACTTTCTTTGCAAGGTCACAGAAGGCACAGCGACAGGAACACGCAGAGCTGAAGTTTCTCGTTTGAGAACAGAGGAAACAAAACTAGTCCATAAGTAAAAAACAGTATTGTAGAGGAATAAGCCCTTTTTCATCCTAAGTCCACCAAAAAGGCAAAATAGCACGCTCTAAAAAGCATTAAGAAGAGACACCTTGCACCATCATTTCCTTTGAGCTGTATCATCAGCCCTCTGGCTATCACCAGCTCCTAATAACTTGCCTGAACCTTTGCACAGACATGAACAAGGAAAGCTTTGAGTTGTCAGTTGGGAATTTTAAACGAGGAATGCCAGGATCAGGAGCTGAAAAGGCAGAATTAGCTCTTCCCTGAATGCCAGGGGGCAAAACGGCCACACGGGACATCCTCGAGAGGTTCTGCCCAGAAAACAAAGCGCTGGAAGCGTAACTGCATCCAAAGGACTCCATCCCAGGGAATGAGCTGGCCCCAGATTCCTGCAGGAAGCCCTTAACCCGCTGCCTTCTCAGCTTTCACACTCTTTGAATTCCAGTAATTTGCAAAATAGTTAGCCCAAACTGGTGGACAAAAAAAAAAAAAAAGACAAAATGAAGAAAAATTTTTCCTTTCTGAAGTCACCCAGTTTATTAGAGCTGGGTTTTGGAAGCAGTCCAATTCTAATCTCTTCCTCTGAAAGAGCTCCATGCCTTAAACTTATATAGTATGTCATAAACACTATTTTACTTTACTTTTAATTGCTGACCAGGCAGGCAACTAGCAATCACCCTATTTTAAACCCATGGAAAAGGCCAATATAATGGCATTAAAATGACCCTTGAGCTTCCTTGAACTTAACCAGGCCAAGTCAAAAAATACATTTAATTTGCCTTATTTTTTAAAAAACATCAATAGGTTTTGAAGAAGTGTCCTCCCCTTCTTCAATTCTAGAAAAAATAAAACAGACCCTTTAAGTAATTTCAGGTTGTGCACCTGAAAGCAATGGCACTCAAAAGAACTAATCATATTAAAAACACCCCTCTTGACCAACAACTTTGTCACAAAACTAGAGCAAACTCAATTTTGAAAACCTTCTGCTAAAAAGCACTTTCCTTGAGGACATGACTTTCGACCGTCACCAAGAGCCAAATATAATCCCATGGTCATCTTTGAACCCTCACTCCTTGCAATCCCTGACCCCAACAGTGTTTGCCTCAGATTTGAGGCTCAAACTTTGCAATTCTCTCCTCCAGGCCAACAAGGGGAACGAAGTCAGACCATGCAAGTCTTCAACTCTCTGAAATGCTTCCGTTCTGACCTCAGTAACTACATAAACTGTACATACACGTAGCTTTTCTTCTGGATTTATTACTCCTTCCCTCTGGAAAAGTCTATGTTAGACTCCCTCCTACAGTGCACGGATACACACACTCACTCGTTCTCTGGGACAAACTGTCTTCCTCAAACAACTTCTGATTTCTCCTTCCTTTTTAACTCTTCGTCGCTCCTCTGATTTTCATGTGAGCAGCTTATTTGAGATAAAAATTTACAACTTGGTGAAAGGTCAGAGACAATTAGTTATAGAAAATCTTACCTACAACCTTTCAGACTTGGGGTTTTTATCCAGTGGCACTTGTTTGGTCACCATTCTATAAGCTTTATGAACATGGTCTCCCAAACACTCACAACCAGCCACGCTACTTCAACTTTCCTTTCTTGACCAGGCATAAATTTCTCTTTAATTATTAAATATTACACATTGCCACCAGGCTTGTCAGTCTGGAATGCCAGATCTTTTAAAATTACCTTTTAAGAAGACTAGTTTTCTGGTGGAATTCTTTAACGGTACAGGTCATGCCTCTTAAGTAACCAGTTTTGATGCTGGGCAACCACAAGACAACAGCACCATCCAGCGGCCCCTTTCTCGGCCAGCACTTTCAAGAGCAATTAATTAATTCCGAGTACCCCTCCGAGGGCAACCCACCTTGTGAGGCTCTCTCAGAAACACCAAAGCACTTCAACTCCCTCAGTTTCAACCGTGCAGGTTATTTCCCCAGAAAGTGGGACTTCATTTCCAAAGGGGATAAATGCCAACACCACAAATAACCAAAAATTATGGTCATTCCTGAATTTTTAGGAGTCTCTTGTTTTCAGACAGCATTGAGACTACTTTCCACAGATAACCCTTGCGTGTTCTGCTGCAGCTGAGACCTTCAAACCATTATTTAATGCATTCTAACAAAAAGTTGCTACATCTAAGAGCTGACACGATTCCTCAGCAGTCTCCAAGCAAGAGCTTTGAAGAGAGAACCGCCTGTGTGTGACAGTGGTGTTTCATGTTCTTTGAGAAAAATACCAGGAATTGGTCAACCATCATCGAAGGCCACTGGTCTGAAACCTGTTGGTGACCAAGAGAATCACATTTGAGGTCATCCAGTCTTCTCCCTGGTGAACCCACACATAGTTTTTGCAAAATAGTCATTCCAGCTTGTTTATGCTGCTCTACTTTCTCTACTTTACTTAGGACAAAGGGTTATCTCTCTGATCTTTTCCTGGGTGATGTAACAACATGTTGAAGGAAGAGCACTGTTAAGGCTAAATTCCTCCCAGGTGCCTTATAATTACAAGGCAACAGTCACAGGGCAGTAGCAATAAAAGAGAGGTTAGATTTAGTTATTTGAGCCAAAAGACGGTTTAAAAAGAGAAAAAAAAAAAATAATCGAATGGCAGTCACATAAAAAGCAGGAATAAACACTGTACAGCCTTGTAACAGAAAGAACTGGCATGATCTCACCTCAAAAGGGATTTAGGTACTTAATTACCTCTGCAACCAATTCAAACACTCAAAATCCCTGAGCCTGTGCAGATTTAATAATAAAATGTTCTTTTACCTACAAGAAAGGCTGTTTTAAAAGTCAACTGTAATTAAATGCTAAGACCTTTTGTAACAGCAGCCCGGACACAGTGTCCCATTGTTCAACCAACTTTCACACTCTGCAGGGACTAGTTTTCCTTCCCTTCTGTGGCATTTCCCAGGCACAGAACAACTCCAGAATCGAATCCCACTTTCCTTTAGGCTCCCAGGACCGCAGAGGTTCTTCCCACAAGATATTTTCCCACCGGTCTACAACCCAGGGCACACTTGCTCGGCCCACACCCAACCCCAGACGCACCGGAGGATATCTGTTTACCTTAACACTAGACAATCAGTTTATGGTTTTCCTCTCTTCCCGTCATCTAACCACAAGCTGGAAGCACCCGACCAAAATATTAATTTATGTGAACTGGTCAGAAAGAACCGACCGCAGCCGTCGCTGTGGATCTCCTCCATTACCTTGGATGCATTTCTGCTGGTTTCTTTGTACTTCTGGAATAAGTCACCCTTCAGCTTCACAGCAGCGCACGCCGGGGGATTGCGAGAGTCTCAGCGACTGCCAGCCATACCAGGAACTGTACAGGTGCCTACAACAAATAAAAGAGATTATTTATCTTGTGCCCAGAGGCCTCTGAAAGGGCCCAGGGCCAAACTGCAAGGAAAAAAAAAGAAAAAGAACTGTTAGTTGCCAGGTGAAACAGCCAGGCTGCAGCTTAAAGCTCTTCCCAATGAGCTGTGCAGCCCCCAGGGCTCTGCTGGACGTGGGTTCCCATCAGGACACCAGACCAGCTTATCATCACAGAGCAACAAGGTTGGGTTTTTTTTTCTCTCTGTGGCCAAAACAAGCTACTGTGGGACTTGATGGAGGCAGTTGGATCGTTACTGTATCACAAGCATTGGGTTTAACAAGTAGGAAAGGGTGGAAGGACTCTGGAGGAGATGGATGAAATCAGGTGGTTTGTACTTGTAAATCTTCAAGAGTGTCCAGGGACACCAAGGGCATTTTGGCCACCAGTAAAGCATCAGATTAGCCACTCTATTCCTAATCCACACTCACTGCAGAGAGGTAAAAGCAAAAGACAAAGCCTAAAGTGACAGCAGGCAATTGGAACAATAGAAATCCACCACAACATACACACACACACCCAAAACTGTCCAGCCTGTGGCCAAATCTGGGAAATCCAGAAGCACCAAGGACAATTTTCAGGAGGATCAGTACGTCAGCACCACTGTCACCCATCCCAAGCATCCTCACCAAACAAGACTTGGCTGTAAGGCCCACTTTGATGAGTCTCTCAAAAGCTTGCTTGAGGAGTGACCACCAACTAAACCCAAGGGCTCTCTTCTGGTTTAGGAGTTACTGCTGGGCTTCCTCAAGATCCCCCTCCTAAAGGTGAACTTCCCTCTTTGAGCCAAAAAGATAACCCACTGTAAACCAGAAAATAGGTATGGAAATTGTATGGCAGGACTATGATGGGAAGAAGCAGCAAACGCTCTGACATTCAAAAAACCCACAATATTTAGGTCTTCGGTTAGGACCAACCAAACAGGAATATGTTTAACAGCCTCCTTAGCTTGGAGCAACGCAGCTCCAGAGCCTGATACTGGACTCATACAGGAGGTGAATGAAGACATTCACGGCCCAAACAGGAGTGGAGGCAGTGGCAAAGGGCCCAGGGCACAGCTGACACCCTCCACAGCTGGCACAGTTAATGTTCTTGAAATATGTTGAGAACTTTTGGCGCTTTAAACACAGGGGACCTGCAGCAAACAGCTTAGCTTGCTTTCCTTTTTTCTTCTGCACCTTGGCATACCTCTAACTCAGTTTGGTAAACCTCAAATAGAGAAATATATATACAGAGGATGTTCAGAGAATCCTTCCCCCTAAGAAGACCAAAACCCAGACCCTGTGTACCAGGAGATTACAGGAAAGGCAGCCACGAGACGGCAAATCTGACCCCGTAATTAGCTGTTCTGATTGCTGAGCAGTAACCACACTGTGTGTGGTTACAGAGCAAGATTCCATGTTTGGAATCACTGACTGACTCCACACTCTGGCACATTTTTTCATAAACACTACAATACCTAGAAGGTCCTTCTAAAGCCCACGAAGAACGTGGTCAAATGCACCTGGGGCTTAACAGGCAGGGCTGGGCAAGAAGCGTTTCTGAAAGCCCAGGGCTCTCAGCAGAGTGAGAATACACTTGGCTTCCAAAAGTTGTGAAATCTTTGCCTATTTCCAACCAGCTGCCTCAGTGATGGGAAAGGATGAGCAATCGTTCCTGGACTGGGAGGAAAAAACAAAATAATTGGCTTCCCCAAATCATTATGGAAAATAAACCCAGAAATAAGTCATAGAAAAACATGAGCTGCCCAACAAACTTCAAATGACACGGTAAATTTGATGAGAATCTAGTGGAAGAAGGAAGCCCTTTTTGCTACTTTCCAGCTGGCACACAAACATCTCGTAGAATTGATAGGGAGGTACCCGAGACTTGATTACACCATTTTAATCTGTAGCAAGGAAAAGGAAGAACAATCTTCTGTAAGGAAGGGCTCAGTAAGTCCCTTGGCCGAGTCCCCTCTTGACACCACCAAATATAACCCCTTCCATCCCAGAAAGCCAAATTCCATGAAGATGTCAAGCAAAGCCAACAAGTCAAGGAAAAAGAAGAAAAGGCTGAAGGATTCAGGAGGATGGAGCTGCAGAGAAAAAAAAGATTACAAAGGCCACCCTTGTAATGAAAAAGACAAAAGAAAATTTCAAATTTTTAACAGATTAGTAAATTCTGTGCTACAAGCATATGAGAAACTAATTAACTTGAGCCAATCCAGGATCAGGCTGAAATTCTGCGTGACTGCTTCGATGGAGCCTCTTCTATCAAAAGAAACCCACAGTTCAGCAAAGCTCCTTTTAAGTTCTTAAATAATTGACCTTTTCATGACTCCCTACTGCCTCTGAACTTGTTCTTTCAGCCACTGGAAAGACGTTTATCTCAATCACACGGCATTCCGCTTTAACCAAACAAACAGATGAACAGCAATAAACAATTTAATTAGAATATTACTGCAAATCACTGGAGATTGGGGTTGTGAGATATTACGCCAGGGGCAATGGGCAATTTGTAACAGTGGTTCAGACAAGAGAAGAAATTGGAAATAGGGCTAAGGTGGAGATCTTCACTAGCCTCTAGAAAGACATCTTGCTCTACGTGAAATATAATCAAATCCATTAAGGACCACCAGGAAGAGTCAGCCCAGTTCTGCCCCTTGAAATATGACTTTTGCCAAAGCAGAACCTACTTGGGGGGAAATCAACTCTCCCACAAAAGAGAGGTTTACAGACCTTTGTTTCTCTTCAAGAAGCTGTGCTGTATGTTAAACAGAATCACAGAATGCTATGGGGTTGGAAGGGACCTCTGGAGATCATCTCCTCCAACCCCCTGCCACAGCACCATCACCCACAGCAGGTCCCACAGGAACGTGTCCAGGTGGGTTTGGAATGTCTCCAGAGAAGGAGACTCCACCACCTCT
>JAOTQQ010000032.1:1808592-1852604 GCA_026546715.1 Gallinago undulata
ATCTACAGTAAAATACTGCACTCTGGCAGGTAGGGAGGGGGGAGAGAAGTATCCAAAAAGGAGGTTTTTATAGTAAAATTGCTTCTGGTGAGTCAAGAGGGAAGGGAGGGGGTGAGAACCGGCAAGGAAAAAAACAGTCTGAAAGGGAATGAGAAGTCCATAGCAGCAAATAGGTATTTTTACCTGTTAAAGGAGTGTCGGGGAGACCCGGGAGAGGAGGGGGGGTTTGGGGGGGGGGGGGTGCTCAGTCCCTAAACACTGACGCGGGACATGGCTCCTCTCTATCCTCAAGTCAAAGCCCAAGTTCAAAGCTCGACATTGCATAGTAAGCGGTAAAAGAAACTGGGTCCTTGCGGACGGGGGCCGCCTGGCCCCTTGGAAACCTGTTTTCTCCCTTCAAGCAACAGCACGACGTGGGGCTTTTATTTGCCGTTTGCGTCAGATTTCACTCGGAATCCCTGACTTGAAAAAAAAAAAAAAAAAAAAAAAAAAGACAAAGTTATTTGTGCCGACCGAAACGCATCTGACACCATCCCAAGGGTGCCCAGGTGGGCACTGGGGGGCTGAGCCCCATCCCGCCTCGAGGTAGATGACCTCCTGAAGTTACCACCCCAATCACTGCCACGCTCTCTAACACGCTGATAACCACCACAAACCACAGGATTTAAGGATTTTTTTTTTTTTTCTTAAACTGGAAGGGCTCGGCCAGCACTGGTGGCCCAGCCTGGTGTCACCCCGCTGGCAGCTTCCACTCCCAGCGACGCCAAAGCTGGGAGGTTTTGTCTCAAAAGCGCTCGTGACACATAACAGTCTGGTTTTTAACACTGGGTTTGTTCAGGGTTCATCGCTCTGGGTTTTACTTGGGGGAAAAGAGGGGGGGGGGGATGGGTGTCTTCTCCCCCTTTTTTCCCCCCCCAGGAAATGCACAATTTTACAAACACATTCACTCCATCCAGACTGGGTTTGTACAACAGGGCACCTTTTGTTTGAGCATTTCCACCTGCCCTCACTTCAGGAGTGTAAACACACCTCAAGCTTCTGGTCCCACGGCTTTGTGAAGCAAAAAGAAAAAAAAAATATATATAAAAAAATAAACAAATTAAAAGCTGCAAATATAAACAGCAGAGGGATACTAAATCCCAAACGCTGCATACCTATCTTTAATGTTGTTATTTTCAAGTGTTGTAGAATTAAACAGTGTTCATACAGCTGTCAGGCAAATCATGATCTCCAAGCTTTTATTACAAGCCTAGAAACTACTGGGTAAAAGTGTTTTCTACTGCCAGATATTAAATACAAAAAAAATATGCTCATTTTCTTTATATAGTACATTCTAATTCTGATTGGCTGAACTGCAGCAGATGCCTCGGAATGTCTAGAATTGTCTATTTAAAAAAAAATAACCAACCAAAACTCTTCCAGACCAGAAGTATGCTAAAAAAAAAAAAAAAAAAAGAGAATTCCTACACTGGTATAGCTCCGAGGAAATCCTCGCTTCTCAATGGTTTTCTTTCCAGTTTCTTGCTGGCACATGACACTGAACCAAGGAGACAGCAGCCTCTCCAGCAGCACTGACTCAACTCAAAAAAGGGGGTTTGGTGGAAAGTTGACAGGATTTTTAATATCAAACCGCATCCACTGCTCTTCACGCCTCTGTGGCTGGAGATTTCCAGTCGTTAAACACCCCTCCGAGAGCAGCAGGGAGAAACGGCTGGGTAGGAAACATCATGTTCTGAAATTTCAGCTTCTTGCACCACTGAAAAATCCAGCTTCCTGCTCCTCTACCTCTGAAAAGACACTAAATCTTCTGCGTTATTCAGTCCTGAGCTAAGAGAGCCCTTCAGTGCTGTACCCAGAGCCAGCACTGGCTGGTACTTGCCCAGTTCACGGGACATTCTGCCCACGGGAGCTCTTTCTTTCCTACCAGCCCATCATTTGACTCCAGAGAGAAAGGTTCAGGGGCTATGGCACTGCCTGACTCTCCCACTGCCTGGGGAAACCCACATCTGCCACACCAGGTACGTCCTACAAGCAGAAGGACTGACAGAAGCCTGGGGTCATACAGCGCAGTCCCAGGCCACTTGCCAAAGGAAAGGAAATTGTGCTCCTGCTTCTTGTTTGCTTTTGTCTCTAATTTTCTCGTGTGTATTTTTCCAACCCCCAGCTCCCTGAAGAGGTAACAGACATCAAGTATCTCCCCTCTTTTCCTCCCAGGTGTGTGTAAGCACGTGGAAGAGTCAAAATCCTTCGGGCTGAGAAGGGATAAGACCTTACTCCATCTTTTTTAAACTAAGAGTTTGTTAAAGCATTTGAGGGAAAGCTCTATTTGCTTCATCAGCTGGACTCAGACTGTGGTAACTCCAGTCCCAACACTCAATGTTAAGAAAAAACACAACATAAAAGTCCTTTCCTTTGACGTCCACACATTGAGAAAACTTGGTAATTCTGTAGGACGTTAAAAAAGCCGAAACACAAAGAAAATTGAAGGTTTCCCTTGTTCTTTGAGCAGATTGTAACAGGCAACGACACCCATCTGCCAAGGAGCCAAATACATTCTATGTTTTCTCTTGAGCTATAATGAAGCTTAAAATAAAACCAAGGACTGCCTTAATCACAAATGCTAAACTGCAGGTGTCCTACAGAGCAGCCTCTCCATCTAACACCAGTGCAGCCAAACCTAAACTCAGCCTGAACCCCACTGCGTGACCCTTCTTCACCACACGATGCTCCAGCTTGTCATTTCTAAGCAAGCAGCAGTGGAGAAGGGACATGAGGCCAGTTTCTTAATATTAGTTTTTCTCAACTGTTCTTGTCTGTTCAGAGAAAATAAAAAAAATAAATCAAAAAAGAGACAGAAGAGGTAGCAAAACATTCAGTTGCTTCTCCAGGAAGCAGTTTAAGCAGACTTGGAAATTTAGCTCCGTTGAAGAGAACTCAGTTCTTAACCTTCAGATGCTTCGGAAATACATCATTTGAAGTCAGAAGTAGTGATTCTGGTCTCCCAAAATGCCTTCAAGTTTATTACTGTGCTTAGATGTTTATTAGCTGCTATACTAATGGCCACTCATGCATTTCACAGGCTGCTGCACAGTGGTTTCCACTTTACTCAGCGTTTTCAGTCAAAGGCAGACAAAATATAAGCTCGACTTTTCTGTCGCTTGGCTTCCCCCATAAATTTTCGGGGTCCCAGAGCCAGTCGAGCGCCCAGCAGGCAGTTAAGGTCTTTAATGTTGTTCAGGTCTAAAAGTGGTGGTTTTGTGGCCTTGCAATCTCGCAAAGCCCAGCAGCATTAACCCCTGGTGGACTGTATTGAGCAGCTAGTGATAACATGGGATAGAAGATAGAACCTCATGCAGATCTCTTTGAATCTGAAATACAGGGCTTTGACAAGACCCATAAAGAACAAGACAGACAGACACACGGGCTTCTGCCAAGGGACAGCCCACTGACAGAGCTGCAGCAGAGATCTCCAAGGCGAAGACATTAACCCAGGTGGAAGAAGGCCACGTTTTGGTCAGGTTTCCTCAGAAATGCACTTACCAAATTACAAACCACTACAAATTCCCTATTTCTTTTCCCAGCTGCTGCAGTTCCTCGGGGATGGGCTGCAATTTTAAACGGGGCAGACCGCCATCCCGCCAACCTAAATCCAAAGTGGTCCGTGAAATTATATTCTCTCCAAGAAACATTTCCTTCCACAGAGCCACCAGAGCTCCTTCCACAAAGTGAGGCTTTTTAGTCGTAACTCACAATCATTTCACTAGTTATTTTTCAAGCCAGATTTTTCTTAGTATTGCCCCAGTGCATTTTCTATACAGAATATTTTCCCTACCTATATATGTGCAAACTGACTATTCATTTGGCAAACTTAAGCAAAGTGACTGAGCCAAGTTGACACTTTCCTGTTTAAAAAAATAAAAGCAACTATGAAAAGCCAAAACCTATGGTAATAGACATGTCACTACTTAATCAACACAGGATCTTTATGATTTGACAAGTACCTTCATCCTTTCGCTTTAGCAACCAGAACTTCACCGTCGCTTTTCTTTATAAGAAATATCTAGTTTTGAAAAATTCTATATTAATCTCTAAAAAAATAAGACAAATATTTGTATTAAAAGCTGGAGATCATTGATTTCAGTAAGTTATGGCTTTTTTTTTTTTAGTGTAAGCATATATATATATTTTTCTAAAAGAAGTATCAGTAAGTGTCCTGGGTGTTAGTTTGTATTTTCTGTTTCCAGCAATGTTGAGTATTGTATGTGCTTTGCACCTCAGAAGTGAGTCTGCCAAGGCACTTAAGAGGAAAATAAGCAAGTCTTTTAGGGACTTTCGTGAGAACGGGCAACCACTGCCACAACACAAGAACCTATCCACCAGCAGAGTCAATCCCCCACCCAAGCATGTTTCCTTTATAAACACTCAGCACCTGCTAAAATTCCACAATGAATTCACAACAATCGGGGGAGAGAAAAAAAAACAAAACCAAACCAAAGCTATTTACCACGTGTCACTAACAGAGAAAAGATTTCCCCTAAGAAAAGCACAGAAAGTAGATCTTGGCCGTCATTAGTAACAGCATAGGGTTTTGTGTTGTTTTTTTATAAAAAAAAAAAAAACAACAAACGAACAAAAAACAAATACCACACGCTCGCTTAAAGAAACAAGGGATTTTTCAAGAAATCATCTTCCTTTTATCTGTCTTTAGAGGTGAGTTTTTCAATCAGTTCTTGAAGTGGTGCAAGTTCTCGTCTATCAATAAGGTTGAATTCCTGTAACAGGGATGAGGAGACAGACAGACAGACAGAGTTTTAGCTACGCAGCTCAGGTGAGAAGCCTGATTCAGACAGAAGTTCTTTGGTGGAGGCTCTTTGAGTCCAGGCTCAGTGATTACAGTGTTTTCTGCCTGGCTGCCGTTACCTCAACAGCAGCCAGCTGTTCAACTGCCTACAGCTTTTTTTCCCCTCCCACTTAAAGGAAGGAAACATAAGATGCTTTTTCTTTTTAATAAGGGGAAGGAGGGATGTAGCTTTGCAGCAAGAACATTCCTTCCAATCGAGCTTCAGGTGCCATCTTTAGTTAGGAATTACTGTTCTATTGAATTAGTTTGGAACACTTTTCAGTATTCAATTTTATAGAAATTAATACTTTTTCAAAACTTTTCCATTCCTTGAATGCTTCTAGCAATAATACATATACAAATGGAGTAGACACTATCTTAGGATCCTGGAGGTGTTGACTTTCCTACACACAAACCATCTGTAAAGAAACTGAAGGTCCATCGATCTGCTGTACTACTTTTTCCAGACTATTACTGTAACCACAATGCTCCTGCCACACTTACCTGAACAAAAAATATAAAGTGCTTGAAAGAAGTGTTAAGGTGTGCCTCTTCCTGCAGCTGGATCACTGGATCAAAGTGCTGGTGATAAATGTGAGCGTAAACTCTGAAGAGACGCTTTAAAATTGTCTTTGCCACTGACATGAAGTTCTTTGGGAAGGGTACACCTAGAAATAAGAAAACAGAGGGTTTATTTTTAAACTCCCGTGTCATGTTTGTGTATTTTGAAAGGCATTATAACCCAAACCTCTCTCTTGCACGAGAAGGGTTTCACCCAGCAATGCCGTCTATAAATCACACCAGGTACTTAAGGCTGAAGCACAGAGACAAGCTCATTAAAAGACTGGAGGGGAGGTTTCCTGTCCTTCAGTAGACCAGTGCCTCGTGAATTTTTTTCAAGATAAATCTGACCACATTTATTTCTATGCTGAACCCTCTCACAGCTTCCAGCTGCCAAGTCTTGTTATGCTTCAGTACAGTTCCCTGAAGAACCCTCTCTGACTGAGAATCTTCTTCCCCTCTGGTGGGATTCAGATACCCAAACACAGGGATCTAATCCACTTACAGATGCTCTCAGAACCTGCCTGGCCCCTGGGTACTCCAAGGGACACCTTTTTACACCTTTGTGTAGGGAACTGAAACCAACTTCGGGTGTCAGCCATTGAGTTTTATGCTTTTCTTGGCTCAAGAGAAATCAGAAATAGGGTCTTTTCCACTCATCTCATGGCCAGCAAAGAGAATGCCGTTTCCATCCTGCTCATCATCACCCCTTAGTTTTATTTAAATTGGTTAGGAAAGAGCAACCGGCTACTGGGAGTGATAATCTCTTTAGTTGTCGCATCCGCAGGCTAAAAAAAGATATGCATCAGCCATCTAAAAAGATTAAACCTGTTTAGCTTCTCATCACCTAGCAGTTTGCCCAGTCAGATGAGTTCTTCTGCAGCCTTTTTTGAATCACTGAAGAGCTGTCTGAAGGCCACAGGCGCAGGCTGGATGCTGGAGGCCAATCATGACCTCACCAGTGGCTTAAAATCCCAGTAATAAAATTTTCCTACTCCTACTTAAGCTTGCCCTCCTTAGATGGACATCACATTTCCTTCCCAGGCTGCTGCACCACCTGAGAAGTTGTAATTTATTTGGTTATCTATTGTGGCCTTTAAGGCTCTTTCTAAATCGCTAGCTTTCAAAAATATATCCTATTTAAAAGAAAAAAAAACCCAAACTCTTCAGCAAATTATATGCTGCAGGTATAGAAAGATCAAGTCCTGATGGAATCTTTTGCACACAACTTCAATATTAACCATAACTATTTAATATCATTCCTCTTAGTAGTGGACTTTTTCCCCAGCTCTGAATCCTGCCCTGAAACACTAAAACAAATGCTATGGTATGTGAAAATACCACACTCACATCTATTGAGCTGGGAAGATTTAGTTTTTTCTCACTTTTTCCCCAAACTAACCAGCCTTCTCCGCATATCTGCTTAACTGTAAGGAAAATCAAATGCCACTTGATTCTGACAGGTGTCTCTGTGTGCGTCTGAAGAGGCTCGTTGCGAATGTGTCAAATGCTTCAGAAACTATTCATGAAATAAAAGCCATTAAGAGATCTCCCTTCCTTTTTCCACAGGGGATCCTAAGCCTGTAAGTAGCGGGGAACTGGAAAACTGCCAATTAGGAGCTTTAGAACAAATAGTCCTTCGTGCCTCTAAAAGCCGGGTTTTCTTCTTGTTATCATTTCCAAAGTGGTGGTTGTTATTTTCCTCCTGCTTTTCTGAAAGAAACCTCTTAAAAACCTACATCTTTCACGTTCACTTGAAAAGAAAAAAAAAAATCTCATTAATTCAGCTTCTTTGGAAGCAAGGCCTAGATAAAGTCCCTCATGAGGATCCTTCATCAACAAGCTGCCAGTTTGTACCAATTACTGGTTAAAGGGTTTTGAGATCCTTATTTCTAAGGAAACAACCCACTGTTGAAAATGAAAAACAAAAAACAAAAAAACATCAGATTCAATCAACACGGTCAGTAAATAGAAACAGCACTTCCTGCACTCAAAATTGTGACAGATGTTTATGAGGAGCTTTAACACCTGGAGCAGAGTTCATGTACTACCACATAAACTTTATCTGAAGAGATAAAAGTGCCTTTATACATATAATGTAACCTTTTCAATTTGCCCTATTCCAGTCAGTTATTTAGGAGGCCTTTTAATGCTATAAGACGTGAATATTCCCATACAACTGTAACCCAAATACATTGTTCAATTTTACTTATTTACTTTACCTATTTTAGAAGGAAATAGCGTTTCATCATCCAGCTGATCCTGGACCCAAGTCATCAGGTAATCAATGTACTTTGGTGCAGAGCACTTAATTGGTTTCTTTATGTTTGTCCCATCTGCCCAGTGGTACTCATATCTGGGTTGGGATGACAACAACAAGACATTTCTTAATTAAGACGAGTGAATCATTCATATCAAGGCCTGGAAGGCTGCTCTTCCTGCTCTGCTCCCACTACTCCCACAGCCCTTCCTTGAATCCAAGGTCCAAACGCTCCCGAGGCATCTGCTCTCCACCCGCTCTCCCTGCCACCATCCTGCTCTCGCTGGGCTCTCTTCTGCACCCCGTGAAGACCTTCAAAAATCTTCATTACAGACACAACTCGTTCATCCTTGGTTGCCAAAACATGCATGGCAGCTTGTGGTCAAACCCACCTCCCAGCACACCAAAAGGTGCTGCATGAGCAGGTGTCTGAACCTTGGAAGCCCAATAGCTACTTGTTCTTAATGTTGTTTTTCCTTTTGAAGGAGGGAAAAAACATCACAGACAGTTGAAGTGAAACATCAAAAAGGTACATGAGATTCCCCCACAAATAAAAACTAAGCTCCAGGGCTCAAACGGGTGCGTGGCTCAACATCTGCCACAGCCTGACACATTCGACCCCTAACATCGATGCAATTTCTTTACATTAGAAAAATATTCTTACAGATTTCTCGTACCTGAAGACCAACCAGAGATCCCAAATTACAATCATGTTAGAGACAAGGGATAGATTCAGAGGTAGGTTAACGCCAAGAAATACTATTACAAAACTAGAAGTTGTATAAAGCACCTTTCAGCTAAGAGTTAGAAAAAAAGCTTCTGGAGAGAACAGTCCTCCTTAGAAAAGGTTCATATCTGAAGATCTAGTGCCAAGATGAAGAAAAATTGCAGTTTCTGTGACCGCTGACCCCCCTGACAGCTGCAGGCCAGTAACTGTGTTCTAGCTTAATTTTTCCATCTGTAGACAAGGTGTTATCACACCTTTACAAACCACTGATGTGACTATGGAACAGCAAAACACGTGCTCTCTGCATCCTTTTTCATCCACAGAGCTAGTAACATTGACAACTTTTATGTAGCATATTAAATGAGTAGATTCTAGCGTCATTTATTTTACAGCTATCATTTTAATTTTTAGAATTTAAAAAGCCACTGAAAAATGTATTGAACAGCATCCATTTACACGGCACAGACAGCAACAAGTCCTCGTGAAATCAGAACAGGAGAGATACCCGTGGGGCAAGCCTGCTGCCCAGCCAGAAGCAAAAAGGTCTGCTGAGCTCTGAAACCCTTCCAGAGAGAGAAATTATTCTGACTAGCTGCAACACGCCTCATTTAAAATTATAAAATTTAAAAAAAAAAAACACACAAACAAACAAACCCAAAAATACAAGGATAGTGATGTCAGCTCAGTCATGCTTTTGCAGGAAGCATACCCACTTCACCTGCAAGTTGTATCTCGCTTCTTTTTAGAACAATTAATGGATAATCCTTCTTCTTTTCATGGACAATACTGTGCAAAATTTGATTGTTATTTTTTAGTACACACCACAACGTTTGGGCTGCAACCACCACTGTTTAAACTTTCCCTTTCTATCTCCAACTGGTATTGTGCAGGCACTGGAGAGGATCTTCTGTTTTGAAGATCATACAAATCATTTATGCAAAGCTAAACTGTCTCTGATAAATCTGGCTTCTAATTTTGTTTAACAAATTGAGTTTTCTCAGAACAGTAACTGGGAGAACATTTTCCCAATAAACAAGTTTTACAAGTGATGAGGAGCACACTGCTCACAATGGTATGAAAAGATCCTATTTTTATAAAGGCAACTAACAGGAAGTTCCGAATGCTTTTTAAAATTGTATCTCAAAGCCCATGCAAAAATTCTATACATGCTAAATGGACCAAAATTTCAAATTTCTGAAAAATCAGTATTTCTCACCACCCAGGATTACCCTAATACTGACATTTAAGTGGTGTTAACACAAGACAAACATCACCACTTAGCTGAGGTGCCAGGTTCAGTCTGAAGACTGAGTAAAACAACAAACTTAATTAAATGCTGAAAAATCTCCAAATAACTTACATCCATGAGAAGGCTCCCTCTCTCCCCCAACACTACAGGTTAATTCTGCGTTTTTCAGAGGAAGGAATGCCATAGAACGACCCTTTAAGTAACACAGCTCTTAAAAAACACCAGATATATCCTGACAAAAATAAAGTCCTATCAAGAATCTGGAAGTATTCTGGCAAACAGCCCATGCTCCACGCAGTTGGCATAATGTTCACGGTTGTTCCTGGGCTGTCAAAAGGCTCAGAGTTTTGCAAGGGAGGAGAAAATGAACTCTTCCTACAAGATTAAATACCTCACTGAGAACAAATCAAGGATCCTATCCCAGCTTCTTAAAAAGAAAAAAGAAAAGTGAAATGCACAAGGAAAATTCCCACTTATCAGAATGATTTGACTCCACTAGAAATCACGCACATTAATAAACAAGTTATTTGCCATCTCTAAACAGAAAACCCAATTATGCCTTTCACACTAGAAAATATCCTTAAGTAGAAACAATTTTAGGACTAGCTCCTCTACTGTGCAATTACATGTACGTGGCCTCAAAGGGGAAGAAAAAACCCAAAACAAACAGAAAAAGAAACCCCAACACACCAGCTTGACTACCATTAAAGCCAGTATCCTGTCCAAGAGCAATAAAATGCAGTGGCTCAGTAATGCCTTTTAAAGGATTCTCAGACATTTATTTGGGCCTGTCATCTCTCATCTCAGCAAAACTGCATTCCACCGAGACAGCTGAAAAATACTACTTCTGTTTTGTCATCAAGTGACACGGGCACAGAATGGAGCATCACAAAAAGGCAAAAGGATCGATATTGCTGAGAGACAGAGGGTATTTCAAGGACCTGATTACAGAATTTTTATTTATTTATTTATTTAGCTGCAGAAGGCAGCATGTGAACATTCAATTACACCGTATTACGCCCACACAGGATTTATGGGAGCTCTCCTCTCTGGAACGCCCAGCTATTCCAATAAGCCTCAGGAAAATCAGCAGAATCTCACTGCCATTATGTGTGTGCTCACCCAAATGCCCAATTTTAGAGCCCCAGTTCAGACACCCAGCTTTGAAAAATGCTGGTGAAGGGATATATTACTTTTATGCAGGTTCTTTATTTATTATCTCGCCTGTTGCACTGATGGTGAGGCTTCAACTGATACAAGAACAGCAAGTGATACCCAAGGAGGGTTGGTTTGGGTAAGAAATGTTTGGCCGTTGCTGAAGTGAAAAGAATGGGATGTTACTGTGAGTAATCATATGTTTTGGAACAGATTAAACTGATACTTTTGTCAAGAGAGTGAGCTGTGCAGCAGGAGAGAGAGATCTGTTCTTGAATTTCACATCAATCCTTAACTAACTCAATGCACTAACACCCTGCTCCGAGATAAGTCAGCAGGTCTTCCAACAAAGACAAAGCCAAAACAAATGAAAGGGACCCCACAGCAGACAAAAATTTACCTGCCTCTGGTTAAGAGCACTACCAAAAAGAACCTGTGGGCTGGAGAAGCAGCCATACAGCCCCAAGCATCTGCACGAAGGTAGCCCTTCAGAGAAAATACCCCTCCAGTATCAAAAATAAAACACAAAAAACCCCAGACACGAACCTAGGTGAGCTGTTTGGTGCCAAGGGTCTTTTTTTACATTTTATTTTAAAGGGTTTTTAAAGACAACACTAGTACCAGACTTTTAAGTGAAAGAAAGCCATGCTCACTCAAACTAAAACCACCATATATGCTCTCCTCCCAGGCACTGCCAGCCTCACAGATCACCCATTCCTGCTCTCGGCCCCTCGCACACGCTTCTGATCCTTTCACAAAACCCATCCCTGAGCACACCTGGGGGCTGCAGAGTTTGGGGAGAGTTCTAGAATCCTAGGGACAAGATCACCTAATCAAAACCTTGGCAGAACACATCTTCTAGCATCTCTTTTCTACACCGCCGCATCACTATTTGAGCACAACTTACATTTCTATCAATGGTTATCGGTCTCTTTGGAGAGAAATAAATTGTTTACTCTGGCAACCAGACAGCTAAACCTTTAATAATTAACCTCCACCCCCAAATAGCTGCTTCTCAGCAGGCAAACAATAAAGCAAAGAACTATTTTTAATAAATAAGAGTCTGTTCTGCATGCCCAAGCACAGACAATGAGCCATGTTATTGCACGAGCTTATCCCAAAGTCCTTTTGCATAATGGTCAACTTGTGATTCCTTTTGTATTCCCCCCCCCTCCCCGCTCTGCAGCAGCAGGTCTGCCTGCCCACACTAGTTTGGGCATTCAGAAATGTCCCTTTTTAGTTGAAAAACGTAGAGCTAAAGCTTTTCTTGGGCGGCTTGGCTGGTTTCACCTCGCCGAGCTCCTGCCCTCTCCTCAGCTCCCCACCACAGCACCTGCAATTGCTGCTTCAGACAATAACCACCAATGTCACTGTAAAAAAGGCAGGAAGTAGAAGAGAAGACTGTTTTTTTTTATCATTTATTGTTTATTTAAGATTTTTCAGTAATTTAGAAGGAAGCAGTGCCCTCCCTCGCCGCTGGCTTAGAAACGCAGGTATTTTCCTCTTTAGAGCACACTAATACCTACTGAAAAGGCCTGAAAGGAAGATTTTGGTAAGCCTTAAATGAACACTAGCATGTAAAAACTTCAAATCTAAATTTAAGAAGCACTCATTAACATTTTTTTAAAAGCAAAAAAATAGTTTTGATAGTCAGTTTACTTCCCAAGCTAAAGAGAATGAAAAACAAAAACCAAAAAATCCCCAAACACCACTTTTCTCCTCCCCATTCTCTTAACAAAGGTTCAAGTTTTTCCCCCCCACAGGTAAGAGTAGAAGACATCCTTTCCACCCACGGAAGTGACCTTGGTTTTGGCCCTCAACTGAGCTAGTCTCAAGTTTTCAACCGCAAAATCATCTCAAAAATTGCACACTGTCAAGAAAACGTGATAAACATATTCTTACTTTGGGCCAGCAGACATCACGGGGCAGCTCTCCTCCGTGCAGAAGTCCGTAATGGTCCCATAAAGCATATTGATCTGGTTGAAGAAGTCAACAGCTGTAAAACATTTAAACCAGCAATTAACAGCATAATGGCAACACGAGCTTCCTACAGCCTTAACTGTAAAAAAAAAAAATAAAAATAAATCTCATAGTTACTGCTACTTAAGATGTGCTATAAAGGAGATGCAGAATGTAACCACCAACTTTCTAGAACAGCCTCTAGCAAGAACTATTTCATTGTTCCCGCAGCAAAATCTTCATTTGAAAGAACAAAAGGGAAAAAGAAAGCAGAGTTACTTCCTTTTCTCAAAGTTTGGTGCCTTTTATTAGAATCCCACATTCTACTGGCAAGTCTGGAACAAAATAAATGTTTTCAACTTTACAACTAGAGAGAACTGTTATCCGCTAGCTGATGCTGGCAACCCTCAGGCTTAGTATTCCAAAAGCCTATCTCTTCAAAGAACTTTTCATAGAATCATAGAACGGTTTGGGTGGGAAGGGACTTTAAAGCCCACCCAGTGCCACTCCCTGCCCTGGCCAGGGACACCTCCCACCAGCCCAGGTTGCTCCAAGCCCCCTCCAACCTGCCCTTCAACCCCTCCAGGGATGGGGCAGCCACAGCTTCTCTGCTTGACACCAACTACATGCTCCTCTCCCTCTGGTGCTGTGCCAAAGAGAAGCCATTGCATTACCAGGTACCCTTCCCAAATTTATGTTCTTTGCTTACCTCTCTTACAGACATAGACAGTTTTGCTGTAAAAACATCCCAAATCAAGCACTAGCAGATACCACCCACCGTGAAAGTAACTGAGAGCTGGAGGAAAATTAGGGTTAAATGCTGCAGCTCCCCCCACTGATTTTTCTAGAGAATAATCAAAGTTTACACCAACATCATGGCAGCACGTTACAGCTACTGGTCAGCAGATGCAGGTTACAAGTTACAAATGTGTCATGCAACTTCCCAGCTATCAAAAAAGGGAAGCAATTAATGATAATTAAAAAAACCAATGGTATGGCATGCACCTATCACAGCTCACCTCCAGCAATAAAATCTAATTCCCCACCCCCCTGCAGAGCAGGAAACAGCGAAACAATACTGAGAAAGGTTGATAAAAGTTAGAGAGGACAAGGAGGACCCTAAAGCTTGTTTGGCCAGGGGGGAGGAGGTACTTAACACTGAAGGCAGCAAGAAATGGTTATATATGATTATATACATCCCTTGTTTTTTAAGTGTGGAGAAGAACTGCTAACTAGGTTTCCATTCCCTGCTCCCAGCAGAAACCACAGCCTGGTGTTTGCTTCAAGGCAAGCGTGTTCAAAAATCCCATCCTGACTTCGAGGAGATGAGTGATGATAGGGAATCCCACACTTGCCAGTCTCAGAAGACCCCGAGACCCAGGACCCGTCCACCTCCACCAGCAGCACCCAGCAAACGAGTAAAACACAAGAACCTCCCTTCCAACACGTGTAAAGCTGAGCAGTGTCGCTGCATATTTCCATTTCCTCATTGTTCTGAAGTTTGGAGGGCTTAGTTTATTTTTTCCAAGTGCTGTTCTACTCAAAGTGCACACTCTCTGGTATTCTGTTACAAAGACAGGGGCAAGATGTACCTCTGAATTTTATTTTTTTTTAAATATTTTCAAATGAAAATCAAACCAAACTGATCATACACTTCCCACCTTCTGTTTTTTTTTATTTGAAAAAATCTACATATAAGTCAACACATCACCAGGAGACATCAGTGAGGCTAAGAGCTGAGTGAGAAGTAGCCAAGCAGGGACATTTGTTCCTGTGCTCTTGCTACTGTGAAGGGCAAAATCAATGACATTAAGTCGCATATTTTATTTCCTTATTAGATTATCTCAATCTACAGAATGGGCTCCCAGCTCCCATTAACTGGTACTAGGTGTGGGAGAGGGATGCTGTAAATGAAGGGAGCACCTAATCAGTTAATCACTTCTAGGCACACGCAGTAAAAAAATAAACATTAAACCCCCACTTTGCTGCAGGAGGCATGAAAAAGGACCATTTCATTACAGACCACAGCTGGTACCAAAAGGCAGCTCCCACTCCTTTGTCAAGTGTTTGTGTGCCTTTTGCCACACAGCTAATTAAGCAGTTAAGTCATTTGGGAGGGAAAAAACACCGCTGCCACACAGGAAAGAAGGCGGAGGAAGCACCAAAAGGGAAGGGTGCCAGCAGTAAGTGAAGCATCTTTAGTAATGCTTACTCATAAAAATGGGCTGGCTTTTTCTCTAGACAGTTTTGCAATACGGCGTGACTAAAGGATGGTGTCAGCAATTTCAACATGCCCTGAAAGTGGCGGCAAATCATATTCCAGAGCACCGGGTGGCTAATTAAGAACAGGAAGGTTGAAGTCAGTAGGACAGTTTCGCTTCCCAAACATGTCAAAGAACAAGAAGAAATAGAGAACCACGTAAACAGTTAAAAGTCCTTTATCTTGTGTGTAACTTACACCGCACTGCGGTGCTCAAACAGAAACACACTGAGCCAAAGGGATAGAAGATGAGGAAATACCCAGATGGGCTCAAGAGTTTGTGGCAGCCAAAACTCTGCAGGGGCTAAACAGCATGATAGGAGGTGGGGTAAGCCATTCTTTAACAGGAGAAGGCAGGCAGTAAATTCATGCAGCAGAGAGGGGAAGCAGGAGGAAACATGGTCAAGCAATCTGAAAATACTAATTTGGGCATCATTGTTTGGCCTGACCAAGCACCAAAGGAGAGAGAGAGAGGACAAATGCCTTTAGAGGAAGTTAAAATAATGACATCAGTGACTTACCGCAGCTAAGGCTCTCAACTTGGTAGAAACAAAAGGAAGGAACTAACTTTAGGAAAATTGCAAAGATCTATCAGTGTGTTTGTTACAGGCAAAAGGAAATCCAGGCCATACATGACCTCAGACTTAACATCTTGTAGACCTGGCCCTCACACTTAACTAAATTAAGGTTTTAAGCTTCGCACGCAGAGGCTCAACTATACCATTGGGTAACAACCCTAGCTAAAAAGAGTGAGATTAAACGTATTAAGACAGCACCGACAGGCTACTTTCTAAAAACAGCGGTGACATTTCTACTGCAGCACTTGTTTGTGCTCAAATCCTCAGCCTAAGAATTATTTTGTTAACAGGAACATATTTTTGGCCCAAGGGAGTTTTAAGGAGGTTTTTTTTGTCTGGGTGAGTTGCTCTGCATGACACAACATTCACCTCTCCCAAAGGAAGCAGGACAGAAGAGCCAACCCCACAAGAAAAGGAACATGCAGTTGTCCTCCCCCCAAGTGTCACCCCACATTTAACACCCCCCTTATGAAAAAGAAACACACATTATCTGACTTACTGTTAACTGCGACCCATTCATTTAAGTCTTCACCCTCTGGAAGCATAACAGCCATCCGGAGATTACCGCTGCCAAGCGTGGCTTCGGCATGTTTTAGCAGCTCGTACTGGTGAGAGCCCTCTGGAATATTCTTCTTTGGTTTGAAGGTTTTGGAAGAGCGACTACCACTGCAAATGGGAGAGGAAACAGTCAGAGAACTCATGGAAAGGGGAGGGAAAAAGAAAGGAGCGGAAAAGTGACGCGGAAGCGCAGGATTAACGTTAAATACTTTCCCCGCTCCCGTATTTTCATGTTGAAAAAGGGTATTTAATAAAAACTGTAATGCAAAAGTAGTAAGTGCTCTGACCTATTGTTTTAAACAATGAAAGGATTCTTCACTACCCTGCCTTCTCGGCTGCTCACTCTTAAGCCAGCTGGAAAACTGGGAATGCTCAGTTCCCCTTCCCTCTCGCAAACTAGATCACGGGCAAGATGAGACCAAAACTATTTCCTTCCCCAGAATTTGGACAGTCACATATTCAGGCCAGCAGCCCAGCCAAACAGAAACCTTTACTCTGAACTTGTCACACTAATTAAAGATACTATTTATTTAACGGGAAAAAAAACATGTTCTTTTTCAACACCCACCTTCATGAGACATGAAACTTCATCACACCTGTACAAGTGTAATAAGGAGGCAGGGACACCAGGGTCAGGCCCCTCTCTTTGCAAATGAGGTACGATGGGTTAAGTAGGTACTGTTAATTCCTCAGAAACAAGTTGCTGTCATTAAGAAAAGCGTACTTGCTGCAGGCCCAATTGAGTCAGAATATTATATTAGCTACCAACATTAAAAAAAAAAACCACCTTTTTCAGTATCTGGTATTCTTTTGGAATTTAAGATGTTTGGGTTTTGGTTTTGTTTTTTTTTTGGTTTTTTTTTTTTTTTTAAATAGTTGCCCAAAAATAAACCAACACTTGAGCTCAAGACTGATAAAATTCCACATTTTCCACAAACTTTCTATATCCTTTTCGCCTGGTTTCACAGCATACGGACATTTCAGTCCACCAGTTAGGCAAGGAATAAGGATGACAACTTTTACAACTCTCACATAAATAATTTCCTTATCTATAAGCACGTCAGAAAAACATGGATTGACTTAGAAAAAAGCTTAGACGTTTGAATTTTAAGTGATGGCAGTGAGCCTGGACAGCAGACAAACCCCTAAGATGTCAGAAACATGACGTGTGAAGTTAAATATTTGCAGAAAAGTGTCAAATAAGCCAATATTTGCAAGTGTTTTAGTGTATAAGCTGAGAAAAGATTTGTTGGAAAAGGAGCTCTGAATTCCAATGAAAGAAAGGGGAAAGATGAGAAACCCAGACAGCAGAATTTTCATTACAAATACCCAACTTCTCATTTCTTTTTTATATAAAAGACTTTGCCCATTTTTCACCAACTCGTTACAGTGCCAAACAGAAATTTTTATTAGTAGGTTGTAAGGGTTCTCCACAGCTCACTAACTTTTTAAACTGCATGTTTGAAGATGCAAAGGTTGTAGCTTATCCTTGGGGCAGCTATACCGTCAAACAGAAGTGCTTTAAGAAACTTAATTCTGCATCTCATTTTCCCCACCACACCACACTACAGCCATCAACAGAAAATGAATGAAGATCACTCCTTCCTACAATCCTTAACAGCAACAGCTCAAGCAAAGAACCAAACAAAAATCTTTATTTCCAAAACACATCATGACAGGTGATGACATGATGCCGTTTGCCAAGCATATGACAAAACTGCCCAACAGTTCATTTAGTCTCAGTTTAGACCTGAGAAAAAGCCATGGAAGAAGAAAATATACAGAGTTGCCCAAATTCTCTTGGGCAGGTAACAACATCTCTGCAGGTGCATCTTTGGGTATTGAACAGATCCCACTGGTCTGGCTGGTTAGAGATTTACATGGTCCAACACTAATGCAGTCAGCTTCTAAATGCAACTAAAAGCCAGAAATAGGAAGAGGAAATGTCTGGCTCCCATATATTCTGTTACAGGACACTTCTAACATGCATTTGCATTTCGCCCTAAGCAAGGATACCAGATTCAAATCTTAAAATAATGGCTTGCCAGTGGGAGTGAGAAGTTTTTGTGGCTCAGGGAGTTCCCTTTGCCTCCCACCCCTCCAGCCACCTGCATTTGTCCCCAGGCCAGGCTCAAGCCAATGATGCAGAAAAAGCAACTGAAAAGAAAAAAAAAAAAAAAAAAAGCAAAACAAGAAAAAGCTAAATCTTTTAAGTGACTGCTTAAGAGACCCAAATTTTTCGCTTCAGAAACACATCCACTTTATAGCCACACTGCCAACACAAGGGGTAAAAATACAACTTCAACCATGTGGCAATTGCTAGGGCTGACTCAAGATAATATTCACAGCAACGGAAGAGCGAGAGGGACAGGTATAATCACCTTTCCACGCATGGCAGCGTAAGCAGAAGAAAACCAGCACATGCTAAACACAAGCACAGCACTTCCTAACTTGTTCCCAAGAGTTTGGTCTCGCTCCATCAGAACTAGACGATGAGAGAAACCAACTCTAAATACTTCTACGAAGAGGAAACCAAAGGTTTCCACAGCCTCACCACCACTCCAAAGCTCTGCTCATTCCTTCGCTATAAATGAGAAAGAGATTCCTTCCCCTACTGACATAGAAACCCCGATTCCTAAAGTCTGCATCCTCCTTCCACTATGTCTCAAAACCTAACGTAAATCAGCTTCTCTTTTGCAATAATGTCATTTTCATACAATAATGATGACTGAAAAATTTAGCTGCTGTCACTGGTCTGGTGCAGTTGCCTGAGTCAGGATCTACAAGCTCCATATAGAGACTATCCTGGGTGCGTGGAACTCCCCGTGTGGAATGGGGAAAGCTCTCTCCAGAGGGATCACTTACCAAGAAGATTCCGCCCCACTTACAGCTTCTGAACTTACAGCTTCTCCCAAATCTTTGGGAGGAGAAGACGGTAGACAAATATATGAAGTAGTAAATGGAAAAAGGCTGTGAAATAACTAAACCAAGAAACCATTCGGATTTTAGCAAAAATAAGCCAAGAAAAGGGATGAGGGTTCAAGGAAAGCATGGTGAAGGAACTCCCTAAATTAAATAGTCTAGTTTGAGAAAATTCCAGGTAGGAATTCACACCGTATCTACCCCAGACCATGAGCTTGCCCCAGAATAAACCAAGTTATTGCAGATCTGTTGAATACCCAGCAGAGATCTTCTATGGTCAAGGAAGCAGAGAACGCACAGCACACTGGAAAAATCATCAGGTTATCACTTAGTCCCTGCTCCCCCCTGCCCAGAAACAGGGAGGTTTCTTCCCATAAACTGCAACTACAGGATACATGATGATTTGGTCTCACCAACTGGTCTAAATAAACCCTTCCACGTTTGCCTTCACTGCCTTTCTGATCCCCAGTTCCCAAATTCAGCGCAGCCGTCCTAAGAGCGCAGGGAAGGGGCTCACACTAAAAGGCAGGCAGGCATCCAAAAGGAAAAGCAATTAGGATAAATGCAGGCTGCTAGTCGTCGCATGCTATGGAAATATCTGCAATTTTGGCAATAAATTATCGGAATTCCATGCATTTATGCGGTTCACCGTATGTGAAAGCAGTTAACTGTGTGCACGGTCATACACTCCTCGAGAGAAATAAAAGTTCAGGGACTCAACAACCTAACACAGCTTCTCTAAGCCAAAACCCTTGTAGGACACATTTGCTCTTGGCAAATTGAGCTGTAAATATTGCTGCAAATATTATGTCAACTACCTTATTGGTTGAGAAGCTCTCCTATTATTTAACCAAAACCCATCCTCATTTATTTATGCCTTCGCACCACCAGTTAACTACCCCTTCAAATTACCTTACAAAGTAATCCTGCTTCCTCCCTTAAGCCCTGAGCACAGCAGCATCTTATTCTTCTACCCTACATTAAGATTCCCAACACTGAGCTGAAAGCATCTTAAAAAATAGTAATAATATTTTTTTTTTCCTTTATATCAATCTGTTACACCTGACAGATTTATAAAGTCTTCTTTCTTCAGGTCTATTTCCTCAGCTCCTTGAGCATTTGGTGAAAAAAAGTAACTTTAAAGACTTCTGTCTGGTTGCCAACAATACCCACAATAATAGCTGTCTTGATCGAGTATGACGTTTTATTTTCAGCTACGTTCCATAACAGAATTAGCTCTGTGAGCCATTTCTCCTGAGATTTGAAAATGCTTGGAGCCAGTCGGCAGCACCTGCCTTTCCGTGTTAGGAGTCTCTGAACCCTCCAACGAATTTGGAATTGTCACATTAATGCAGAAGTGAAAGGGGACAGAGAAACCCTAAGAAACGCCACATCGGAGATCCCATTTTGCCCGGACATAAAAAAAGGTCATGGAATGGGGAACACGTTTTGTCACACTATTTGTCACAACCAATTTCGAGTCTGCCAAGAATTGCCTTCTCTGAAGAAATCTTGCACTTCCAAGGACGTTTTCCTCCCTTCACTCCCACATCCAGCGATTCTAGCAAATTATGCCCTTCTATTTTTGTAGGTGAAGTACAGTGCCAGCGGTGCCAGATGCAGTTCCACCTAGTGCTAAATCAGGAAACGTGTTTCAAGCAATTGCCTCCCTGAGCTGGAGGAGCCTGGAAGCTTGGCCAGGAAGCCACCACCTCCAAAGCTCACCCCACTGTCAAGCCCACACGCCGCTTGGCTTCACAAAGACTTCACCACTCACTCGTACACAAGATTTCCTCCTAAACTGTCATTTTATCTAATCACCTGCTGACAGGGAGGGGTTTTAACGATGCTGTTCCGTCTGAGGTTGGCAAAATGGTGTTTCCAGAAGAAAGGGAAATTTTCAGGTGTCCTGCTTATACGCTGACCACTGTCTCAACACCCCACAGCATGGGCACAGCTTCTACCAAAAGCAGTTGGATATCCAGCCCAAACTCTTGATACACTTTTTGTTAACTGCAGGAAAGGAGCCACTTAACCCTTCACACTATGAAGAAAAGTGCTTTGGCTGGCCTGGCTTAGACTCCTCACACCCAGCTATTTGTGCACTGCAGCTTTTTATCTATTTCTATAAAGTCTGCTGCATATCCAGGAAAACTGGAATTAAACCAGAAAAGCTTAGGTTCCTTATGCACAAAACTTCAGACTTCACAGCTTATTCTTACCACAAAACTACCCTCAAGCTCTTCCCGACTGTTGTGTCTAACACGGCTCACACTGAGGAGCAAAAACCCTGGATGTAGCACGCTCCGCACTTAACCACGTGGATGGAGATGGAAACCCAAAGCCTGCCTCCAACCAGGCTGCCAACCCACCTGCTTTGCTGCAACACCACAACCTAAACCACGGAAACACTGACAGTGCTCCGAAGTCTTCCTCAAACTCCTCTCGACTGAGAAAGACCACACCAAGTTAATCCACTAATAATTCCTCCACCATCTTAAATTTATGTAGTACTTACAAAATACATCATTACTCTGCTATTGGCAAAATGGAAGAAGAAGAGGAAAAGCAACCCTGGAGAATATGTGAGAATCTGAAAACCTTTTTTTCCTTGCACACCTACTTGCACATCACACATCAAATCGACACGTTAAAAAAAATAAGATTTTATTTCAAAATCTCACAAGCATTCAACTTCCATGAAAAGTACAGAGAGCACTGATCCTCCAATCTGTTTCAGGCTGCAATTACCACAAATCATTTCATACAAGGCTTGTCACTGGACTGTTTTATCAAACACTGGAAAGGACAGAAACTTGCCCTGGGAGAAAATAAATAGAAAATGCTGCAGCGGCACCGTTTTCAGGATACACCTATATTCTTCTGACTGGTGTATACAGCTGAGGTTGTGGGATATCATCTTTTTTTCTTTCCTTGGAGGAAGGTGTGAATAAATAACCTCTGCAAGGCTATACCTCTCAGTGTCTCCCACCATGGCCCAACTGAAATAAACCCTTCAAAATATTTGGGAGCGCTCAAGAGATTCTGAAAAAGCCAAACTCAAGACAGCCAAGAGAACATTTACCTGGGGCATGAAACTATTCCTATTTCAACTCCTGCTTTTTTCATCTTCAAAGGCCTTTGCAAGCATTAATTAATCCTCACAAAGTGTCTTTGAAGTAGGCATCATTAGGGAAACTGAGGCAGCGGCTCATTGCCAAAGGCCAACAAGCAAATTTATCAGGGAAGTCCCCAGGTTTTAGTTCAGTACCTCCTCATCTCCTTTCTCTTGCTGGACCTTTTTTTAAACTCTGATAAACACAGAAACACTCTAAGGGGAGAACCAAATTCCAGAAAAGCAAGCATTTCAAGACTTCAAAAAATAACATGAGGCTTCAAATGATAACATCCTGCTAAATAACATCAGACTATGATCATGTTAGTTTCCAATAGCCAACACAGAAATTAAAATAAAAGCTTAAGCTTCTTTTAGGAAATCAAATCAATAGTTGCAGCATTTAACTGCATTTTCCCCACGATAACCACAGCATCCGAAGGACAGCGGGTAAAATTAAGTTGTACACGTTCAAAATCTGCACTCACAAGATTTAACTCGAGCGTTTCTATTTATAAAACTGAGTAGTCACAACATTTCTGTTCTGAACAGAGACTTGTGCGAGCCAGGCATTACTTTCCTCGGTTCCTACGATACCAAAAAGTCAATTATTTTCCAGTCAAATTCCCACTCATTAAAATAAGCCTGTCTCAGTCGGTTCACTTGCATTTGGAAGTAATAAATCTGAACAGCTTTGAAATCAAGACATGGTATTATCAGTCCAGCCACCTCGAATCCAGAAGACTGCAGTGCTCCAGGACAGTCCAATACTGACCCAACAATTAAGAGGTATTTGAAGGTTATTCAACATAGTCTGAAAGTTAAAAGCCAGCAAGTGTCCGGGTAAGTAGAGACTCAAAGCGCACAAGCTGATAGCTCTCCCCTTTAAAAACGTCCCTCTCTGTAAATTCTTCAGATACAGCCACTGTCTTAATCTGAACACTAATAAAAACAACACGCTTTTAAAGAACACTCCTATCTAACACAGAGAACTGTCACAAACATGAAGCTGTAAAAAGCAAAATTCTCTTCACGTGGAAGGAAACACAGACTCCACCAAAATCACTAAGCAGCTCGTCTGGGAAAGAGTTGAGAGCTGCCAACTCCTTACACAATATAGGTAAGGCAGCGGTTAGAAATTCCAGGTCCAAGTTTTTTGTTTTGCTTCATTTCTTTGTTTCTTTTGTTTTGTTTTTTTTAAGGAAGAATCAGTTGCACTGACTTGAAAAATTTCAATAGACACATGGTCATTTCTGTAGAAACAGAATACATGCTGTTTATTGTTTATACGCTCTATTGTAAGAAACAGTAACTGAAAATCCTTCGCTCAATGGCACACAGCTGAAGTTTCCCAGAGTAGTGAGTATGAGAGATCACAATAACCTCAATTGTCTGATACACCTAAAGTCACTGAAATAAGAAATATCAGCTAAACCCGGTGAACGTAAGGGTGCTTGAGGAATTATTCTTCCTAAAGCTAACACTGCACTTGGTAACCAAGAGGCCTCTGCTTTGTAAGGAATGTCTTTGTGTGATTAACTCACCTCTCGCCTGCCCAAGCCACAGCCAGTTGCCAAGGCTACAAAAGCCAAATGACTTCTTGCCAGATTTCATTGCTCCTCCTGCAGCACTGTCCTTAGGAAAGCTGTGTGGAGCATCTTCAGGAATAAGTACTCCATTCTGCCAAAGTAATAATTAGGCTTCCAGATGTTTCTGCGCAAATCCAGCAGTTCCTACCTACAGCAGCTGCTTCCCCACAGAGCCCTCCAGTGATTTTTTTTTTCCCCCAAAAAAAAGTCCCAGGTCCTTGAGTTTAGCAGCTTAACAAGAAACTCAGATTTTTAAAATAAATAAATAAATAAACCCCAAGGTAACAGATACAAAACACAACTTGCCAGAAAAGGCAGGGGGTTCTCTTAGAAGAGAAAGGAAGGAAACAGCTTAGTTTCAAACATAATTTTTTTTTAGGTACTGAACACCACGCTTAAAAAAAAAAAAAAAAGCCACCAGTAAACATAAATCTAAAAGTTTCCTGATCTAAAAAAATGAGAAAACCTATCACACACAGGGGTAATTCCAAATAATGTTTCAACACATGGATTTGTCAACAACAGCAATACAACACAGGTTATGATTATTTTTATGTTGTATATAACACAGCTGAAAAAAGAGCTTTTTCACGATGTCTGTGGAAATGGAATACATACACGTCCAGATTAACTGCCAAATCTCACTTTTTTCTTTTGAAAAACTGTTACCCATCTTGTGAAACACTGTTATCCATCTTTCTGCATCCCCACTCTCTTTCTTTATACACTATGGAGTAAATTCAATTTTCAAGGCTTTTCAACCTGAACATGCTTCTTAAGGCATATAGTGCTTATTATCATTATAACTGATTTGAAATAGTGCCTCCTCCTACCAAAGTAATGACAGTGAAATAGGTATTTTTATGAGATTTTTAATTCTCTACCCATCAAAGTGAGGAATAAAACCCGGCTTTCCATTCTTAGAAAAATGGATGGTTTCATGGACAGAAGTTCCACACAGGATGGTATGAAAGGAGGCAAATGAAAAAGTCATCATCTCCTCAACAGCTCTTAAAAAAAAATACAGGTCCCATCCTACAGGACTCTACATGTTAAAAGAGCAGAAGTTTATCAGATGATTCACATCCAGTAAGGAGAAAGTTATTTAAGGTAGCCTTAAGGAATGGTTTTGCTTTTGCTTGTCCCAGCCATCACCTCCCAGAGCTGAAAGCTGTCATAACACGTACACATCCACATTCTTAAAATACTTTTTTTTTTTCTCCTATCCATACACATTTTAGAGTCAGTGAAATTAATCAGATGCAGGATCCGTCCAGCAGAAGTCAGATGCTCTTATGTGAAGAGAACATGGCTGAAGACAGACTTTTGCTGGCTGAGCTGTGACTAGGGGAGACTGGTCCTTGGAAACTGGCCGTTAACTCTTCCTCCTCACTTGCCCTGCAGCGGCAACTTGGTGCCAATTCCACAAGGATGTTAGGTGACCACAAATTGTTTCCCCGCGTCTCTCCGCCTCTGTTTTTCCATCTGCAAGCTCAGAATGTGCCTGTAAACAAGGGGGAGGTGTTATGCTCCTACACTCATGTCTGCTACAACCCCACCCACAGAGGTGGCAATGGTGTTCCTGCTCTTCACCCAGTTGGAAGGAACCCTTCTCCCCAGTAATCACGATTCTTAACACAAGGAACAAGGAAGCGACCAGAACACCATCCCATAACCAGGAAATCATCATCAGTTTGCTATGCTCATGCTCAAAATAAATTCCCTTGTTTCACTTACAACACGTTCATTTAATACACTTTCATCTCCTGGAAAATCCTCAAAACAAACAAAGCAAGTCACAGTTGCCTTTGCTGGATACTACCAGAGCTCAAAAACACAATTAAACTAATCCCCAGAGCAGCCAACAGTCACGGAAGTGACTCAACTTCTCAAGCCTTGTCCTCTGCAGGACTAACAGTAGTGCTGGGCAACGCAAGGAGGGACAGCCCAGAGGCACAAAAAGGAGTATAGGAGACTATCCGCCAGAGAACTTAGATTAAAAAAAGGAAGAAGTACAGCTTCTGACTCGCAGAGACAAGCAGGCAGACACGCGGGCAGCAGAGGAACTGGGACGTGTCCGTGGTATAAAATCCACAGCCTCCTGAAAGGCTCACTCTGCAGGTTTTATCAGTGTCATTGCACCACTGCTCCCAAGTTTCTCCACAGGCTTTTTCCAAGAGCTTTAAGATCACTGAACAGCACTGGAAACAAGTTTCCACCCCAGTTTGCAAGAAGGAGGCTTTTAGCAGAGACCCAAGTTCTCCTCCGTTTGAAATCCTGTTACAAGACAGGAATCAAGACTGGCCAGAAGGGTTTGCTGCACAGTCCTGGGTACCCACCAACCCAACACCATCTTCACTCACAACATTTCTGTCTTAATACAAAGTCTGATTTTTAAGAAAGCTGAGGACTGGTCTTGGCTTTTTTGTTGGGTTCTTTCAACTAGATTCAGGTTCCTTGACTATTTTAATACTAAATTACCATGTATGTATACACACACATATATCATGGAACTGTAAGGCATCATCAAAACCAGATTTATTTCTGCAGATTCTAATATTCACGTACTACTTCTTTAAAGGAGCAGGCTACTTGCAGCTTTACACACAAAATATTCCTTCCTCTCCAACTGCTTTGTTTTTTCCTACTGACCACTGGGACGGAGTTCAGTATCTTCACCATTTCAGTCTCTAATTAAGCTCTCTGCAAACTAAATAGCACTATTTGCTCGCTAATGTTCTCCTCTTTTCCCAGGAAACACTCATTTCTGTCAATTAGCATTAGCTCACTTAAAAGGCAGGTCACAGCATGGATTCAAACACAAGTTAGAATTTCACCCAGTTACGCTTCAAGGTTTAGTTTCCACCGAGGTTCAAACCTCAGTTTACTGCCTGAATGTAATGATAAAACATTCAGTAGACATAAGAACTACAATTCTTTTGTAAAACCTACCCTTTCCCATACATAAAACTTGGCACTACAAAGCCATCTGAACACTTATTCCTGCTGTACATGAGCACATGGTACATTTTCCTTTGAAGAAAAAGGAGTCAATCAAGCTGTAAATAGGGGACGACTGAAAGGAGCGGAAAGGTTGGTGAAAAGGATGCTGTACGTCCCCTGCAGCAAGGAGGGCTGTAGGAGAGCTCACGCCACAGAGAACGTGGTTCTGCCCGGTGGCAACTCAATTCAGAAGCTAATTCAAATGCCTGTGACAGAAGATTACCTAATATTTGTTAAAAAAATTATACCTCTGTTCTCCACGCTCATCAAAACCTGCAGAAAGACTCAACCCTGTGAAGTTCGCACCCCAAACCATCTCAGCCACTCTCCCTCCGATTTGTTATAAGCATCACGAAGACACAGACCCAAGAGCAAATGCAGGAAGAAGAACATTTGCGTATTTTTGAGAAATTCTCAAAACCTGTCACTTGAGATTTTTCCCAGAAAATGCGATGTTCTAAAAGAAAACAATTACAGAGAGGGAAAACGCTTGGTAACGCGTGTGGGAGTGGGGATGACACAGCACACGTTATGCAGACGCAAGGAAAGATGAAAAGCAGTGTTAGACAACTCCAACGTCACGCAGAACCTAAGGGAAATGAACAATTATATTTTTTTTTCCCCTTTTTAAGGGAGAAGCAATAACTTTTAAGTCCTGGCCAGGCAGTCAAAGTACATGTCAACAAGAGAGGGAAACAAATCTACCTCAGAACATGAGCACCCACAGAAATCAAAATTAGGAAGTACCATTATGGATGTAACTAAGCAAATTATAAAAGAAATATAAGGAAATATACAAAGCTACTGATCTGGCTTCTTTCTTTCAATAACACAGCTGATTGTGTTTAAAAAAAAAAACACTGGAAATGTTAATACAGAAAGGTTTACTAAAGCATTTAAGTAGGCAGGAAGGAGTTCAAGATTTTCAATGAGTAACTGAAAATACCAGTAAGTGGCTGGAGAGCTGCAGCTCGCCTGGGGCAGCCCCACAGAGCATCGTCTGCCCTGTGGGGCAGGAGGAAAAGGGAGTGTGTGCATCAAATAAATAAAGCAGGAGATAAACAGTATTTGCCTACCCATGATTTCTTTACTGTAAGGCTTTTTCAATTTAATAAACAAGGGCAAAACTGTCTCATACAAAAGGTATACACTACTTCCCATAGCAAACTCTTCCTCTTGCTACAGAGATTTCCTTACATTCAGCTCCATTCTCTTTACATCTTTACATTACTAATACCCTCTGCATCCTAAACTGTACCTGCTGGTAAAGTCACACCCCTTAAATACACTTAAAGTGGGAAGCAGAGCTCTACAGAAAGCGACCTACAAGGCACTGAGGATGATAAATTGCAGCAATAAAAGCTTGGCTCTAGAATCAAATTAGATCCTCACTCATACACCAAATATAGTGCTTGGAGAACATGCCTCGGAACATGGATGGTTTCCCAAAATGCTGATCAGTGCTTTTGAAAAACCAATGCTTTATGAATGACTAAAGCAAATCTGGTCACACAACCTAAGAAATGACAGCAGGGCATTTAAAAAAAAACAAAAAGCCTAGCTAAACGGTTTAAGACAGTCTTCAATCCTTTTAAACACAATAAAAAGAACAATCTGTTCATGAGTTCAGGGAAAAGGTAAACAATGAGAAACTTAACTAAATTTTAATGGAGGAGTAGTCACTTCAGCGCTTTTTATAAAAGGCTGTCTTAGTGTAACCCCGTGCAAAACAGGCTGATGATACAAACATGACAGATGTGAAATACTTGGCAACTTCCCCACAGAAAACCTCAAAGCACATCCAGAAGATTACACTCACACTTTGATTAATAGGCAAAACGGGGTCTGAATTCAGGAAATAACAGACCAATCATTAGAGGCAAGAAATAACACAGGGAACAACAGGAAGAAGAAATGGACAGGAGGCAGTAATGAATAACAGCTTTCCAAAAATACACCACATTATCTCATCACCAAGTATTTCTTACACATCCCCCATATTTAATACAATCTTGTATGTGCTGTGTGTAACCATCTTCAGTAAAGTCTGCTTAGATCTTGAGAAGTTTCATATCAGGAAAATCCACCCGTCTGAGGCATCCCAGGGGGCACAACAGCTCCTACACACACAGGAGAACACTTCTTTTGAAAAAGCATGAGCATTTTGACAGCTGAGTCCATGGTCAGTTTAACTCTGCTACGGTGAATTTAAATATACAGTTTTTTCCTCTTTTCCACTCACACTGCAGCAAGAAATTTTAAGAAGAGCTGTCAACCACAGGAGTTAAGAATGGGACATCAGAGACACTTGACTTTTTGTAAAAGTGATACTTCAGCATTAGAAAAAAAAAACAGTATTTTGTTGCCACAAAGTATGACAAGTAAAAGCCATAGTAATGCTGGTTTGAGTCCTGAATCTAGAACGCTCAGCAAGTCCCTAAAACAATTACTCCATTCAAGCAAAACCAGGACTGTGCTACTGAAGTTGGTGAAAACACAATTAAAATACCAGCCAGCAAAACAAAACATGGGTTACGTTATTAAGGTCAAGATAGGAAACCCACCCAATCATTATTTGGATTGAAATTATTTCTGTATCAAAAATCAGACGTCTCAATTTTTAGCAAAAGAGAAATTTAGCAAAGCTTACTTAAGCTCATTTATTCTCTTTGTCAAAAAGAAAGGAATTAGACTTGTGATAAAGACAAAAAATCCAGGCATTATGAGTTCTTATCAGGAAGGTGTTCCTCTTCACTAAGGAAGGGATTAAGACTTTGTACGTCAGGAGCGCTCAGATCCCTAGGACACGAGCAATTAACCCAGGAGGTAAGCTACCAAACTTAAAGATGAAGTGAAACGACAGACAAGCAAAAAAAAAAAACCACACAGAAAAACCCAACCAAGTATGTGGCAAAGAAGCAAACTTCAAATAAAAACTCGACTGAAATATGGGTAGGATCACAGGAGGTATGTAAGAATAACAAAAGGGATGGATTCCTGCCAAGGAACAGCTGTGAACTGGAGAGGGAAGAGAGGAGGATGAAGAAGATAGAAGTGCCTTCACCAAAAAAAAAAAAAACCAGAAGGGAAGTTGGGCCAAGAAGCTCAGGCCACAGTTGGCTTTCAAGATAAATGGGAAAAACAGAACAAAGGAAGAAAGACCATTTACATTTGCAAGTTATATCAGAGCAGACGCACCTTTCTCCTGAAGAAAAACCAAAAAAAAAATACAAGAGAAGAGTGAATTAATTCACTTCCAGTACTGCTTTTAAAAGTTTAAAAAATATATTTGCAAGGAAAAAACTACTGTTACCTTCACGAATTCACAGTGGGGGACTGTCTTTTTATTAACACAGAATTACCATCTCATACGCATAAATTCACTGTCTGCTGACTCAGGCTATGCATTTTCAATGGGAAGGAAAGACTTGAATTAAGCAGAATCATGCAGAACACTGAAATGCACAAGACATTTTACCACTCTCCACAAAACTGGGTGTCAGGCCCTGGAAGGCATACACCTACCAAGCTAATTAAGAAATCATTTCTAATTTTTTAATCAAAGAACCATATATGGGTTCATGCCTCTCCAGAGTTCCAATCCCCAGCTCTCACTCCCTTCCTCCAAATCCCTTCCCCAAAATATTGGCCCAGGCAGCAGCACCCTGGGAAAGATTCTGAGAGCACCACATGCAGACCAACCACCACGTGGGCACTGGGAAATTATTGGCAAAATTATAAAATTAACTTTGTGGTTACTTATTTATCATCTGCTTTAAACTGATCCAGAAAAGTTGGACACGCATGGTTTTAGATAACGTAGTCAGAATGTACTGTAACTCTGGAGGGAAATTTATAGGTCCCTGCTCCATTTTAAAATTCAGTGTATTTCCTTCCAGAAGAGGAAAAGGCAACAGATGTCTTCCTCTGGAAGCGAGACCCCTGAGAACTCAATGAAAAATAGTTTTCTTGCCCTTAGTTGTCTCGTAGAGACTCCAAAAAGGACTTTTCTAGTTTTCAGCATCATTCAGCTATGTTGACCTTCCTGCAGCACAGCATGGTCCATTACAACCTCTCCTCGGTACCATCCAGAGAAGCTATCAAAGCAAAAGGGAAGGAGAGGCCACATATTAAAAAAGCACACACAGAGAGATGACATAGCAAAGCACTGGAGCCCGAGAATCCCACCTCATGGAATTCAAGGGTTAGAAATATTTTACAAAGTGTGTTAAAAGCAATTAAGTTCTGTTCGGTTACAGCTGAAAACAGAATCTACAGCATTTCAGTGTATAACCCACAATCTCCCTCTCTCTGTGTTCTTCCAAAAAAAAATAATTAAAAAAAAAAAGACAAAAACCAAACAACAAGTTCATTGTAGCTCAACTCTAGTAGGAAGTGGCTTAGTTTACAAATGCTAAAAGCATCGCAAAGCATATCCTGCGGTTTGGGTTGATTTGTGGGTCAAAGGCTTATTGATAGCTTTGGCAGCAATTTCTTTCTTTCTTACTCCTTACTGTGGAAGACTTAAAGCGGCAGAATTAAATGCAGCTATTTACTTCTCAACGGAAAACAAGCAGCTTCATTCTGTCAGCCCTGGGCACGAAAAGATATTACTGCACTCACAACTCTCAAGCCACCCCTCGGTGGACAAATGCTGCTAGTATTTTACCCTTTTTCAAACAATAATAACAATAAAAAAGACTATGTATCACTCATGACTTGTCCAGCATGAAGATAGAACTGTGACCCCTGGGCTGTCCTCACCGCGGTTGTCCAGCTCGTGAATCCAAGGACTTGGCAGAAAATTATCGAATGCTTTTGGCACCTTTTCGAGATTAAAAACCAAGCCACTTTACAGGTACACAAATCCCCTGAAAGCGATCCTTATTCCGCCACCATTCTCGGCTGACAAATGTAAACAGCTAATTGCATAGGTTGGCTGACAGGGCAAACACAAAGAGAGAAGGACAAACAAGGGAAAACAATTGTGGCATAAAAGCAAACAATTAGGAAGCAATTAAGACCGGACATCACTGCGATGTAGTAAACACAACTTTCACACTGAACAATGGTTTTCTTCATAGGGTTGGGTTTTTTTCATCCCAAACCAATGCTTCTATACTGTGCAATTCCAAGCTCAGACATCCCAGAGCCTGAGATGGTCTGCACAGCTCCTGTACTCCAGGGCAGAGTCCTTCTGAAATAAAAGCCAGACAGCAGAGTCAATTCAGTTCCACAGCCCTCTACCTCCAACCTCAGCGATGCGCTGGCAGCACTCATGCAGTATGTGAATTCCCATTTCACATACTTGATGAGATACTTTTTGGAAGTGTACAGTAGTTTCCCACAACAAGCAGACTTGATTTCACCAAACTCACAGAACCCGAGAATCCCATGGGGTTGGAAGGGACCTCTGGAGATCATCATCTCCAACCCCCTGCCAGAGAGCACAGTCAACCACAGCAGGTCCCACAGGAACGTGTCCAGGTGGGTTTGGAATGTCTCCAGAGAAGGAGACTCCACCACCTCTCTGGGCAGCCTCTGCCAGGGCTCTGCCACCCTCACAGCAAACAAGTTCCTCCTCATAGTGAGATGGAGCTTTAGATGAAACAAGTTTGTGCCCGTTTCCTCTTGTCCTGTCCCCGGGCACTGAGAAAAGACTGGCCTCATCTTCCTGACACCCACCCTTGAAGTATTTATAGGCATTGATGGGATCCCCTCTCTGTCTTCTCAAGACTAAAAAGACCCAAGTCCCTCAGCCTCTCCTGGAGTGAGATGCTCCAGGCCCCTCAGCATCTTTGTAGCCCTCTGCTGTCCCCTCTCCACCAGTGCCCTGTCCTTCTGGAACTGGGGAGCCCAGAACTGGAACCAGTGCTCCAGATGGGGGCTCCCCAGGGCAGAGCAGAAGGGGAGGATGACCTCCCTCCACCTGCTGGCCACACTTCTTGATGCCCTCCCCTTCTTGGCCACCAGGGCCCATTGCTGGCTCATGGGCATTCTGTTGTCCACCAGGACTCCCAGGTCTTTCTCCTCAGAGCTGCTCTCCAGCAGGTCAGCCCCATCCTGTACTGGTACAGGGGGTTATTCCTCCCCAGGTGCAGCACCCTACACTTGACCTTCTTGAACTTATCAGGTTTGTCTCATGACAAAAGAACAAAGTCTGTGATAGGGGACTAGCAAGAACTCAACTGCCTAAACAGGTAACACACACAAAGTCGACAAAGGTTGGGTTGGCAACACCCAACCCAACTTATTGGCAGGTATATAAGTTTATTTGATTGCCACTTTGTACAGGAAAAGGAAGAAACCTCCTCCCTGTCTTTTGCAACCTCCAGACATTCCTGCTGCTTCCATTATTCAACACCATCCCTCCTGTTGCTACACAATGACATCAAGTAACTAAATTAGCAAAACAACTAATCTCACCAAAAAGGAATTAAGTTTTCTGTTGGTTTAGCTTCTTCAAACAGCTCATTAGGAGGATGAGAACTGCCTCAGTGAGCTTAACCCTGTCAGCAAACTGCACCCGAACAAACCGGCTTGGGGTCTTCGGGGCAGATAAATGAGGAAGGAAGCAGAGTGAGAAGCACTTTAAAAGGCCTTTTTCAAGAGAATCTGAGGGGCAAATCTTTCAACAGCAGATATTTCAAAAATTAAACACTGAGTTCACGTACTACAAGTCAACCGATGTGCTTTAACACTAAACACAAATTCACAAATTTCAGGTAAAAGCATGTATTTCTACAACCAATAATTCAATGAATCATAGAACCATGTAGGTTGAAAAAGACCCTTGATATCATTAAGCCCAACCATTAACCTCACACTATCAGTGAAAGCTGTAAGCAGCCAAAAAGGAGAAAAAAAAGTTTTACTTTCTGTTAATTATCAGAGCTGACTCTGGATAAATTCTACTTCTAAGGAATCTTTTTGCTTTCCCCAAAACTCAAAATTACTGTTACCAAGACTTTAATAAATAAATAAAGCTTTAAAAAGTTGGCAACAGCTTTGCAATCCTCTCTCCAACTTACTCACAGGCAAACTCAGAGTTTTCATTCCCAGTACTCTTCAAAAAATAAAAAAGAAACTGAATGGACCGCTAAAGGTACTGGTTAAACAACAGATTTTGGAGCAAAGTCATACATTCATGTGTTGAGAGCCCCTACCCTGATCTCTGCTCCAGGAACACAGCCTGCACAGCACTATTACACGAATCAAACTAAAACTGAAGAAAGACAGTACTTTAAAATACAGGGAGAAAAACATCTTAATGTTCGACAAGCATATATTCCCCATTTCTAAGTTTGTAAATGCCTACACGTTGATTTTCAACAACCAATGTTCCAGCTGAAAAGTGCCTCACAGCCTTCTGTGGGAGTCCTTGATAAAGAGGAGATGAATATCACATCTCCAACTTTTAACTACAGAAGGAGCACTCACGAAGCACTCAGTTGCTCTCCAGTTACAGTAAGGCAAAAAACACTGCCCACTTCAGAAACGGCTTTATCTTGGTAAGTAGCAGCAACTCAGCATCTAGGAAAGCTGAGGAAGGGGATACAACAAGTAGCTGGGATGTTCTTCAAGAGCAGGAACAGACTGGGAAATCGGGAAGGCTGTAACACTCGTTAACCTGGAAACAAACACACCAGCTCTGATTTTGGTATTTCTCTGCAAGAGATACAAGGAAAAAAAAAAAAAAATAATGTCCCACTGCACCTTCCACACATACATATACACATAAACTATGATTTTAATTATTGAATAAAACAAAAATAACCCAGGCACATCATAAGAAGCAGCTTCTGGGCTCCACTGTGCTGTATAAGGAGACAGAGGAGGAAGAGCACACCTTTCCTGCAGTTTACAAGTTCACTTTGCATGGATTCATAAACATACACATCCTGAACAGCAGCTACTCATCCTCACCCGTACTTGCCATTTCCATCAGCTCCTAGTCTTTCAAAATCTCATCAATTACAACTGCTTAAATGAATCTGATTTTAAAAGAAACGATATGCTGGAATTTTCTGAGAGGGGTTTACTAACACATAGATGGCTCGCTGTTTTGTTTTGTGTTTTTTTTTTTTTTTTTAAGAAAAGACAATTTCACAACTCCAGTAATAAAACTGAATCTTTTCCTTTTAAAAATAAATGGGTTTCATCTAGCTTCTTTTTTACGTAAGTTTTGCCAGCGTAGGATAACACAAGCGTGTCACCATATGGCACGCCTACCAGAACTATCTTTAATTTTTTTTCCTTGGAGATGTAAGCTGAAGTACCTGAAACTATGCTATAATTTCCTTTTAGAGAGAACTTATCAAGCTGAATTTTTTTGGAACTGAAGATGCTTTCCTGCCCAATTCCCATTTTTAATTTGGGGGTTTTTTTAAAAAAGGAGTCAGAATAACCTATTCAACTATTGGAAAGGTTTATAAAGTCTTTTCAGAAAGAAAGAAACAGATCAGAAAGAGAAAATAGCGGTGCTGAAAATGACAATTGCTGTCAAAACCGAGCTGTATTAATTCAGTGAGTCGTCTCACAAGACAGTCTTTTTATAATGTTACCCGAAGCAAGAGAAGACAATGGTTTCCCTTGATTTCTCCCCCCCTCCCCGTGTAGCTTTCTATGTCACTGGCCCTAGCAACAGTGAAGAATAGCAATGGATTTGTCAGCAGACAAGGACCATGCCACGGGCCTGCGAGGGGGGCCCCAAGCACCCTGTGTTATCCACGCACAATCGCCCTGTTATTTGACAACAAGCAAGTCTGCAGGCAGAGCAGGGCTTTTGATAGTGCACTTGAGTGTCAAACTGACAAACTACAGCCAAGTTACCCACAATAAACCTGCCTGACAGGTTCCCTGCCATTTAAAGAACGTGCACAAGGGCAATCTTCCTCTGCCACAGCTTTGTTGTGAGTTCAAAATTTGTGTCAGTTCGCAAAAAGACAACAGTATCGCTGATGAAGAGAAAACAGCATGGACAAACAATCAACTTCTACCTCCATCCCAAGGAAACATGGTGAAAAGGGGGTGAAAAAAGCACTACGAAAAACTATGGCTTTTCCCCCCCTATGCAGGGGAGGCTGCAGCTCAAAATACATGTTTGTACTACTAAATCTGAAAAAGTATGAAGATATACAAGCACTGTCTTTGAATAACTCTATCAAGTTAACGTGAAATTCAAGCTTGACAGAAGGTGATGCTAACTTTCTGGATACTTAAAAAAAACAACCTAACTACTTGCCAGTAAGATAAAGTTTCCCTGGTCTCCCTGAGGCCTACGAGGCGTATTTTAAAATTACTTTTTAAAAATCCATTTCTAGACTGCAAATGAGCAAATTAGGTGCCGTCTACAACACCCTGCCAACAACAGCTGAGACAGCTTTGCCAACACTTCCAGCTTTGCCATGCAATAACTTCAGTTTCCATTTCTGTATTTCATCCAGCAGGACCACTGGAAACAACGGAGGTGGGGGTAAAGGTTTGCTTTCTGGGTTTCAGAAGGGTCTGGAAAAAGAAACAAGCATCTCATTATCGGCTGTGACAGAGGGTGGAGGGTCTCAGGCTTTTCCGTTAGCAGCTCGCCAAATGCCACGGAGCAGGAGGCTCTCTAATTTGCAAACCAGACTCCCAGGACACCGCCGTACTCGAAACCCTGTCCCCCCTTCTCCCTCGCAGCAGCTGAGAATGATGAAGGAGGGGGACAGCTGGGCTTCTCATTAGAAGAATCCACGGACAGACATTTGTACCCACCTCCCATTCGCAGCTTCCACCCCGCAGCCCAGAGGTGTCTTTGAAAAAAAAAAAAAAATTCTCTCTAGGGGTAGGCAGGCCAGTTTGGTACAGCAGAGAGTTAAGAGATAAAGGCAACAGAGAGATTTAGAAGGAAGCCAGCCTCGGTGTTATTTGTCTCCATGAGAACACAACTTATTAGAACACTCCAGTTCCCGAGATAAAGTATCTTCTCTGAAAGCAGGCTACATATACATCTGTTGGTTATCAATATAAGCCTTTAGAAACTGTCAGATATTATGGCAACGGTCCCACTAACTGCTCGCACGTAACTGAACGTGCAAGAAGACTCAGCGGGGAGAAGGCCTTAATGGAGCTGGGCTCTGCAAGGGAGCCTTTTTTCAGCTGCTTGGATTTCCCTTCCTTCCCTAGAGCGCATCTTCACTTTAATTAATAGGTCACTCAACCGGTTTATGTTAATTGTCAGGAGTACCTCGTCTTTGTTCCCAAGGGGAGGGACCAAAGTTCATTCAGTTGTTGTCTACCCAGCAAAACTGCAAAACGCAAGGCTTTGCGCACACAACCAAGCTGCCACCGATTCCTAAGGGAGCTTTTTTATGCCGCAGTAAACAATTGCCTTCTCGTTAGCAAGAAGGCATCCACCCCTGTGTCTGTCCCAGATCACCCCCCCTCATCCCAAAACCGTGACCTGCAACCCTGGAATTCACTTTTACACGGCGCTGCTCACCCAACCTGCCTCAACCCCAGCCAGCTTTAACTCAGCAACCCGAGAGAAAGCGACGGGCAGCGCCTCCGGTGCGGGGGAAAACAAACAAACAAAAAAAAAAATTAGAAAAAGGGGACTCCAGCAGATCGGAGGGGGGTGGGGTGGGGTGTCCCCCTGAAGGCTGCTCTCGCCCTTCCCACAGCACTCACCGGGAAGGTCCCGCCAACCCCCGACTTATCGGGCTGATTCGCCCCGTGTGGCTGCTTTTTAAACCCATCTCCCCGCTACCGGAGCCGCCCGGCCCATAAGGAAGGTGGAAACCCGGCTGGCGGAGCGAAGTGCCGCCCTCCAAACGCCCTCCGGCCCCCCGGCGGCCCTTAACGGCTGCCGCGGCTGAGGGAGGGGGCGGCCGTTACAGCCGTTAGCGCGGCCGGGGCCCCCCGGGGGAGCGGGGCACAAAGGGAGAGAGCGGGCAAAGGCGCTTGCTCCGCCGCCGGAGAGGAGAGGAGAGGAGAGGAGAGGGGAGAGGAGCGGCCATGCCGGCGGGGAGCGGCCGCCCCGCTCCCTCAGGGCGGCGGGCGGCGGCCGCGTCCCCTCAGCGGGCTGCCCTGCCCGGCGGGACGGTGTTTGAGGAGAAGTAGGAGGAGGAAAGGACCCTTCTCCCTCCTCAAGCCGGGGCAGGGGCAGCCTCTTCCCCACCCGGCGCCCTGAGACCCCCCCCCCAACCCCCTGCGGTTACTCACAACAAGAAGCTCATGGCGATGGCGGCGGGAGCGGGACCGGCGGCTGCCTGGGCTCGGCTAGGCTCGGCGCTGCTCGGCTCCCAATGGCAGCGGCGGCGGCGGCGCAGGGCGGGCGTGTGCGGGGAGAGCGCCGCGGGGCGGGGACACGGCCCGCCGCCTCCCGCCCGGCCGCCATCGCCCTCAGCCCGCCTCCCCTCAGGGCAGCGGCCGGCGGTCGCCTGTCCCCGGGCGCAGATATCGCCATGTCTCTTCTGCCCCTGCTCCCCCAAACTTCTCCCCTCAGACCCCATCCCTCCATGCATCCCCCCTCTCGCCTCAGACAACCCTGAGACCCCGAGCTTCCATGTGTCCCCCTCAGACCCTGTCCCTCTATGTATCCATCTCTCCTCAGATATCCCTCAGGCCCCATCCCTCCGTATATCCCCCCCTCCCCTCAGATCCCGGGCCTCCATATATCCCCCTCACCCCTCAGATCCCATCCCGCCATGCATCCCCCTCTCCTCTCAGACATCCTTGAGACCCCAAACCTCCATGGAATCACAGCATCTTCATGGGTGAAAGGGACCTTTGAGAAAGGTCCATATATCCCCCTCTCCCCTCAGACACCCCTGAGACCCCAAAACTCCATATATCCCCCTCTCCCCTCATACCTCATCCCTCTGTATATCCCCCTCTCCCCTCAGACACCCCTCAGACCCTGTCCCTCCATACATCCCCCTTTCCTCTCAGACACCCCTCAGATCCCGTCCTTCCATATATCCCCCTCTCCCCTCAGACCCTGTCCCTCCACATATCCCCCTCTCCCCTCAGACACCCCACAGCAGCCACCTCAGCCCCAGGCCCTCCCTGGAAGCATTTCCCCCAGCCCTGGGTGACCAAAAGGGGACAGAAGAGCCAGCCACAGCCTCCTCAGGTAAACCTCTGCACCAGCCATACTTCTTGGGCATGGGTGTGACATAAATGGCAGCCTTCAGGTAGTCCTGGCCCTGAAACCCTGTGGTTATCCGCCAAATGTCGCAGGGGAACCATGAAAAATGCGGCCTGCCAGTATTCATCCCTTTTCTACCCCAAATTGCCTCCCGCGGAACAAGCCTGCAGGGTACAGGAACGGAGCAGCTCACTTCGCTTTAGCCTGTCAGGCCAGGGACTCAAAACACATTACGATTTCATTATTTATGCCATCCAAGCTTTCTTAGGCGGCCTGTCCTCATTCTTCAGGTGTATGATGAAGGGGTTTAGGCACCCAACCCACAGATAACCACCACAGTCATAGAAAAATAATAGGGAGATCTTAAACTGGCATTTCTGCCCTCTTCACCCAACAGCCTTACCCTTTTTTTTAAAAAAAAAAACAACTTTCAAAATGGCTTCTAATATTTCAACACAGATGTTTGGTTTGTGAGCAATTTTTAACTCAGCCAGCAGTCAGCTAAGAAAGGACACACCTCAGATGTGAAGATATGGGCAGCCACAAACTACTGAGGAAAAAAAAAAATAAATCAATTTTTTTCCTACAAATCCTTAGTATGTCCTTCACCCAACCTCTGCCCTGAACCACCTCACCTTATGTGAGCGTGGTTAAAAATCTCCATGTCCTCCCACTTGTGGATATTTAATGTCAGAGTATCATTTCAGCACAAGTGTTCAAATAAGCACAATCGCATCTTTGCTCCCTTCCATCCCCAAAACATGAATTTTTGGGCTTGTCTCAGTCAGTTTATGTGTTCCAGCAGAAACAGAGATAGACAGCAGCACCCAGAATGCTTCAAAGTAAAATATTATATCAAACAAGGACCACACGTTCCACCGTAGACTTCGCCACATCCAAGTGTCACCTCTTTATGGCAGAAATTACAATTGCAGGGTGTAATTTCATATGAAAATCTGCTTCTGTTTAGCTCAATAAGAAGCCAGCTGGATTTTGGAGAAGGGACAGGACAGGCAGTATGACCTCCAGAGTTTCCCCTCCTGCCCCAGAGGGATTCTGCGAGCCCTGGCAACCTCACGCTGCTGCAGGTAGGAAAACCCAATGGCTTTCAGATCTGTTACTGGGCTAATTCAACACATCAAAAGAGGTGACAGCCCCGCACAGCATTAATTTTCTGTACGGCATGTAAGGGGTGTCAGCTCTAACGCCTTACGTGGCAACACTTACAGTCGTCTGCTTCTCTCATGTTTTTAAATGCTGAAACTGCATTTTCTACTTTTCTGGCTCCGTCCTTCAGACCAAGTCATAATGCCAGGTCAGTGCATTTCTGAGTAAATTAAAATTATGCTGGTTTTTTTTTAGGACACTTAAACTCAAGAGTTTTACTGGGCAGCGAAGGCATAATTAAAAAGCATTTCATGATGTTTGCAATTTTCCTTTTGGCTGTATTAGTAAAAGCAGGCATGAAATGGGGCTTGGGGCACTTTTTAACAGATGCCGTCAGACTAAGTTGGCCACATAAATCAAACTCAAAAAGAAATTATTGCTGATCTTTCTGGCACATTCACGTTGGGACACGAATAACCTCCCTTCTCTGTTCCCACCCGTGTGTTTCCTTCTACCCACAGAGCCTTTTATTTTAGTGGCAAGTTAAAATTAAATGTCTGTTCCCGCAGCAGTCAGGAGGAAATACTGGGCCTGGGCAGCTGAAAGGGTTACGCAATGTGTACATTTTATGCCTCACATTAATATTGGTCTATTTGGGATGACGAAGGTTCGGGTGAAGTGCAGTCTTATGTAAGGGTGGAACCTCAGCTCAGTCGCCCCAGGAAAGGCACAGTGAGTGCACCCGCGGCCTCGCCACTGTCATTTTGGTTTATCCATTACACCGTGGAGCTTAAAGAATTAGTCTGAAAGGGCCCTCGAGCTGGCAAAGTGCTTCGGTCCTGAACCGAAGTCTCCAGCTTTTGCAGCACAGCTTGGTAAAGACAGAACATTCCAGCTGAGGAAAGGCCAAAAATTAAGATCACAAAACTTAATATGTATGTTATCAGGAACAAAAAAAATATATATGTTGTTTTGAAATGCAAATAATCCAGTATATAAAATGTAAATAATCCAGTATGCAAATATTAAGCTCTGTAAGCATTCTCCCCACGGTCTGGATTAAACCGATAGCATCCATCAATTTTTTTAATTGTTCGTGCATTAAGGTAAGGGATTTGATTTGTGAACAAGCCATTCCTAGAAGACTAATGATACGAATGTAGTGAAGTGCTTAAGTATAAATATCAGATCGAACCTGTGGTATGTACTTGTAATTATTCTTTACAAAAAATGCAACGCGTGAATAAATTACAGGAACTATGAGGTTATTATACAGCAGTCCTGAGCATCACCATAATTCTGGAGCTGGGATAGTACAACTCATCAGCCTTGTTACTGCTGGACTGTAAAGAGAACAATAAATTTGGCCTTTTGTTGCCTTCAGCACTATTTCAGTGTTCAGATATGTCTCATTCCCGCTACAATGTTCACACGCTTTAGTAATAATGTCTCAGAAATAAACTATTTGTGCAGGACCTGCTCCACAAATCCCATCAGTATTTCTGGCATGGACACCCTCCACGGGGGTGGTTCACGCTGCTGAAATTTCTCCTTGCAAAATGCGCTCTCCTTCCTGTTTTCCGGAGTTGGTGGGCTCGCTCAGGCTGAGCACGCTGTCTCCTGTCACTGTCTTGGCACCCAGCAGGACAAATCTGAGCTAAACAAATAATTTTGGAAAATACCACAACAGAATATAAGGCCAATTTTTCTCGATGACAGATTTCGCAGAGCGCTAAACAATGTTTCTCCATATAAGATAAACATTTGTTTCAGTATCAGCTGAGAACATTTTTATTTTTCCTCTATCAAACTAAAGAATAGTGGGAGTTAATTATGCTTAACAATAACTTGTTTAACATTTAACATTAGGCATTGAAAATGGCATCTTCCAAGGTAGATAAATTTAACTTCTTGGCCAACAGCAGTGGGGAGGGGCATCTCCCAAGTCTTTTAATTTTTACATATTGTAATAAATTTCCTCTCATAAATAGACCTCATTCAACACCAGTTCTATCAAGTGAATAAATGCAAATTCTATTCTAATGGTATGATTATTTATTTTTTTCTGGACAATAGGTGCAGAGGCTTTGATCCCTCACATTTGCTTAGGAAGCGCTGAGATTCCTGGAAACCCCCAGTGCCAACAGATGCCCAACGAAGTGGTGCCCTCTAAAGGTAATCCGCACACACTGACGAGAAGACAGGAGATGAAACAGCAGTGGGATATTTTTACTGTACTTGGGAAGCAAATATATTGAAGGAAAAATGCGTGGAAGACGTGCATCTCTTAAAGAGACTCTTCCTGGCACCCTGCTTGGTTCACGAGAGAGGAATGCACGTAGCATTCTCTTTGTCCGTAAGATTCAGGCATTTGCTTACTCTATTAAACTTAAAGCATGAAAGCCAACATCTAGATAAAGATAAGCGTTCAAGAGGAATTCCTATAGTTATCTTAAATTTTCGCTCCTATAAAACCTGCTTGCTTGTTTAAAAAAGGTTTTGAAGAGAAACACAGTGTGTAGATTATGAAAAAATGGAATGTGAACCACTTGAGCACTGAGGTCAACATTCCTCTGAAAATGTGTGTAATACGTGATTTACCTTGAAAATTTGAGATTGAGAGCGCTATTGTCAAGGGACTGTGCCATTATGAAGGCAATATAGTCTGTCATATTAAAGTTTATTGCAAGAAATAGTTTATAAAAGCAAAACCTGGCAACAAAGAGATGACCTGAAATAGCTTGTTAACTTTTCAGAACGGCGATAAGGAACGTTCAAGGCTTCTGAGAAATGAACGGGTTGGCAGCACCACACACTGAAGGACTTGTGCTGAAAAACCCAAGACTATTTTGAGTGCTAGTTTGCAGTGGCTTGAGATGGCAACTCAAGTTCCCAAGACTAGAAGTCCAGGATGCTGGAGAGAAGAGGAAACTCTTCCCTGTGGTGGCTGTCACAGAACCACAGAATGATATGAGGTTGGAAGGGACCTCTGGAGACCATCTCCTCCAACCCCCTGCCACAGCAGGGTCACCCACAGCAGGTCCCACAGGAATGTGTCCAGGTGGGTTTGGAATGTCTCACGGAAACTCCACTACCCCTCTGGGCAGCCTCTTCCAGGGCTCTGCCACCCTCACAAGAAAGGATTTCCTCCTCATGTTGAGCTGGAACTTCTTACGTTCCAAGTTTGTGCCCATCACCTCGTGTCCCATTACCTCCTTGTCACCATCTTCCCAATGCTCAGATCCACATGCTGGGGTGGTCCGGAACATCCTCTCCCTTGAATTCCTTCACCGTTGGGGACTTTTGGGCAGGCTTGTCTCTTCTCTTCCTGCTATTTTTGCTTCATCCTAAAAATTTTGTTGTTCTTGGTTCAGTGTGACCACTTTCAAGAAGTCGGTGCTGGCTCTTTCCTGTCTCCCTCTCTCTTTGATGCAGCAATAAGAGCAGGACTGTATTTCCAGATCATCTGGAAGGCGTTATGCTCCTCACACACAGGTACAGGCAGTGCAACCTCCAAGATGGTCAAGCTTGGACAGGGGAGAGGGGCAGAAAATCAGCTCTCTTTAAAAAACAAGTTTATGGGGAGGGGGTGTAAAAGCGTTGTCATGCTTCAGCCTGGCTAAAAACGTTACATTGCAAGTAAACTGTGGGGGTTCTTTTCCATTCTGTTCATTAAGAAAAAAAAAATATATATATATGAATGTTAGTGGTGATAAATAGTCTAAATGGGCATCTTGAGGGCCATGGAGATGCTGGGAGGGCTGGAGCCCCTCTGCTGGGAGGACAGGCTGAGAGAGTTGGTGGGCTTCAGCCTGGAGAAGAGAAGGCTCCAGGGAGACCTTGGAGCTCCTTCCAGTCCCTTGAGGGGCTCCAGGAGAGATGGGGAGGGACTCCTGATCAGGGAGAGGAGCCCTAGGAGGACGGGGGAAGGGTTTGACCCTGAAAGAGGGGAGATGGAGCTGAGATGTGGGGAAGAAGTTCTTTGGTGGGAGGGTGGTG
>JAOTQQ010000032.1:1852704-1871417 GCA_026546715.1 Gallinago undulata
GTGTGGTGGGAGGTGTCCCTGCCCAGGGCAGGGGGTGGCACTGGGTGGGCTTTAAGGTCCCTTCCCACCCAAACCATCATGTCATTCTACTGTACGAAGGCACCGGTAACAACCTCCCCGTGTCCCGCAGGTCCCGCTCCGCCCGGCCCCGCCGGCGCTGCTGGGAAAGGGAGGCGGAGCGCCTCAGCCCCCGCCCGCCCCTCATGGCCGCCGCCGCAGCGCGCCGGGGCCTGGCCGCCCTGCTGCTGGGCCGCCGCCCGCCGCTCTGGCTGCGCCCGCCGCCCGCCCGCGGCCTCCTCAGCGCCGCCGCCCTCGGGCCGGCCTCCCTGCGGGTTCCCGCTCCGCTCTGCGCCGCCCTCCGCGGGTACAGCCAGGTAGGGGCCCGCCGCGGCCGGGTCTAAAATGGCGGCGGACGGGGGAGACGTGAGGGACCCCGCCGCCCGGGAAGGGAGCGGGGCCATCGGAGGGTCCCCGCCGCCTCGGGGGGCTGCCCCCGCCGCTTCGGGACGGGGCCGGAGGGGCCGTTCCACCCACCAGCCGAGGGTTGGGGCAGCCCTGGAGACCGGCCCTCACCGCCTCCCTTGCCCTTGCCCGCTCCACAGGACCCAGTTACCATGCGCCGAACGTAGCTGGGTCCCACTACCAGACCCCCGCCTGCTTCCACTTCTTAATTTAACTTTTTTTTTCTTAATTTCTCTTTGATAGCAGGTTACAGATGCGCCGTCCCAGGAAGGTCACCTCTCGGAGCAGGAACCCGAGTCGCCCAAGGCAGAAAATGACAACGTCTTTCTCGTCAGGGCACAAGGATTCCCCTTCTCCTGCACCGAGGAAGACGTGCTCACCTTTTTTGATAGTATGTGCCTTAGTTTTCCCGCGTAACTGTTCAGTGTGGTTTTATGGCACCCAGTAGTTAATGATTGGTTAGCAGGAAGGAAATGTAAAGATTGTTACTAGCCAGAGAAAGAGGAGTTTTTAGTATTTGTGCAAAATTATCCACAATTTACACATATAAAACAAATAATCGGCTTCCATACTGTTGGACAATGACTAGAAACTTATCTTTGGGGCTTCTTTATTTAATTGAGCAAGTCTTTCCCTTCTTAGTTGGTGTCTCCCCAGTAAAGGCAGGCCAATTTGAGGTGTTTCCTTTAAAGACCGTTATGGTTGGCTTTCCCCCCACCAGCTCCCCTCTTTTAAACAAACTGGAATGCTTTTTACTTGTCAGTTTAAACTTCACTGTTGCTTTCTGGTCCTAATTAATAGGCTTGTGCATACCTTTGCAGGGCTGATTGCTTCGTACTGTAATATTATGATGCATCCTTCCAGAGTAGGCTGGATGGTCTGAGGTTTTTAACTGGTTTAATAACCTGCTGAACTAAATCAAGTCAGTTTGAAGTCCTAGGGGAAAGGAACATAGAGCAGGCAGAGTATAGCTATAGAGAATGAACTGTAACACTTTGTTTTGATTTTAAGTAACTTCGAAGCAATTAAGTTTATCAACAATATGATAATGTTTACCATCCAGTTATACAGCTGTGGAAACCAATAGATGTCAAATCATTTTCTTTTGTGTGATAAGCATTGGGTGTTAAGAGTTTAGGTTAGAAATAGGAGTTTCCTATCCTTTGTTTCCAAACTGTTGTGCACTGCTGAGGCGGATAGCTCTGTGCGGAACAGTCAGCTTTCACCTGCAATCAAAAGATCTCCCCTGAGTTTGATGCAGTTGCGTATGTTTCTGTATCGTGTGTTCCTTGATTTCTAGGCTGTAGAATTCGAAATGGTGAGAACGGCATACACTTCCTCTTAAACAGGGATGGGAGACGCAGGGGGGATGCCTTGATCGAGCTAGAGTCCAAAGCAGATGTCCAGAGAGCCCTGGAAAAGCACCTGAGGTACATGGGCCCACGCTACGTCAAAGGTGGGTTTGAAACAAGAAGTTACAGTGGAAGAAAATACAATAAAGTGAACAAGAACTGCTTGAATAATAAAGTGGGATGGTGTGGAAAAGGGTGGGATGCAGAACACAGCAGCAAATTAGCCCCAAAGGCACCATTAAGCCAAAACTTCCCAGGCTGGGCAGGAAAAACAAAGTGAGGGTCACCATCACAAGACCAGAGAGCGTGGGGTGGGGAAGAAACGTGAAGTTTTGCAGGGGGGAAAAAAGCCACCTTGAAGAATGCCTTGAGGGAAACCACGTTTTGTGCCTCTGTTCCTTGCAGTTTTTGAAGTACACGACAGCGATGTAGAGGGCTTACTCCGAAATCTGCGGGATGAGTCACAAGCCATAAACGATGGAGTTGTACTACTCAGAGGCCTTCCCTTCAGCTCCACCGAGGATGATATTGCCGATTTTTTCTCAGGTAACTCAGCCTATTCTGTGCTTTTTGGTTTGTTTCTCCAAGCTGATGCTCAGCTGGGCTGTTGTTCCTCTACAGGAGAGAAGGAAGGGCACTTGCTTGAACACCTGAAACGCTGCAAGTTGCTGTTCCCCTGCAGCTGGAACTAACTAGAGTCTTCTGAACACGCTTTTGGCTGCAAGGCTTTCTCACACCTTTGACTTTCTGCAGGTCTAGCCTAGGATCAGTACCTTATAGCACTCTTACAGATGTGGGGGAAGGAAAGAGAAGAGGAACCTAGATCCTGTTATCTGCAAACTTAAAACTTTGGCAAAGTTAAGAGTGGAAAAAATGCCTGTATGATAGTTAAAGTACAAGTGAATGCAGCATGGGTATTCAGAGATGTATAATCATGACAGTTAGATCGCATACACCACTGTTAAAACTGTTAACAGCATTTTATTATTATTATTACTGGCTTGTTAATGGTTGTGAAAGTGAACTGCAGCAGTTCTCAGCTGAACAACTATTGCACAGAGTGTGCCTCCATGCTCACGTCCCCCACTTGCAATCTGCATAGGTTTTGCAAAATAAATAGACACTTCCTTAGGTAAAGTTTAAATTATAGACTAAACCAAAACCAGTTCTTCCCCTAATTTTTTTTCCACTTCAGGTAGACATGCACACAGAGTCCTGCAGCACCAAGACTCGTAATAACCACCATCATGCCAAAAGCAAAGGCCACCAATAGTACTTTTCAGTCAATAAAAGTATTTCAATGTGTGTGAAGGCATCTAGTGGCAGTGTTATCACAATGACATGAGGAGGGCAGCCTTGTGGAACAAGTATTTCCATAATTTTTAGGAGCTTGGGGACACCCTTTGAGAAAGTAGCAAGGCTCAAGGAGGTACACACAAAAGCATTCCTGAAAAAAATAAGTGTAGGAGCTCAGCCTAATGCACACTGTATCGTGTCAGAGAGACCTGTTCAGTGAATTACAGGCTCCACAAAAAGATACACAGAACAAAAATCTAAGTGCAGTCAATTCGAGCTGGGTTTTAAACAGATGAAAGAAAAGTTACAATAATAAGACAATTTCAAGAACACTTGTGTTCTGGACTTCCTTCTTGTTGGATTCACTTGTTTTTATAGTTACTTAAAGCCTTAACTCGATTATTGGCAATTGAACCTTCTGTGAAAACTAAACTAAAACAAATCTTCTAATTTGGAATAAAAAAAAAGTTTTTAAAAAAAGTTTTTTTAAAAAAAAGGTATGCAGGCCAGCATGAACAGAACTATTTAACTGCCTGATTGTCTTGTCAAAAACCAGAAGAATAAAGAAAAAGATGTCTCTCTGAGCTATGGCACAAGTTCCTGACAACGTAAATGCCTTTTTTTCTCCAACAACCCTCTTACAGGTTTGAAAATCACTGACATAGTTTTCATTTATCGGGGAGAAAGAAGAACAGGAGAAGCTTTTGTGCAGTTTGCAGCTCCCGAAATGGCAGCTAAAGCCCTGTTACGACACCGGGAATATATGGGAAATAGGTAGGTGCTTCTCTGGGGGTCAAGAGTAGAAGAGTGTGGTCTGAGGCATGTTGTGTGATTTAGAGCTTGCTTCTAAAGTGAAACAGCTAATCTTAGGCTATCCCACGCTCACATAGCAGGGGAGTGGGACTAGGTGATCTCTAAAGGTCCCTTCCGACTTTGACAATTCCATGATTCCATGATTATTAAGGTAGTTTCTGCCTTTATTACATTTAAAACCTAGAATTCAGATTCAAGTTACAGCAGAAATCACAGCTAAACCTTTCTCATTGTGGTGTCAGACTGTTACTTTGAGGCTTAAAATGTTTCCTTTTTAATACTCTGTGTAACCCGAGTGTTACACAAGCGCACGGGGATCCTGTGCCTCCTCCAGACAGTTGTCGCTGCCAAATTTCCACCAGGTTCCCTGGTGCTTTCCATAATTTTGGCAACCCTTGCCCTTTTCTTCAGCCCTATACTGGCCACAACCAGTGTCTCCCCTCAGAGAGTACGTTGTGTGAAGCACAGGTTACTGCTCCCCTCTGGCTTAAATCCAGCCCTGATTTTCCTTAAAACACCCACAAAGTTCTTGTACTGAATACCAAGCAGGAAAAAGACTTCTCCAGCCTTACCTCTTCCACGCAGCACCTACTTCCTTTCTTCTCTTCCCTTATTTCCTGTTCCCAGGAAACTTCCTTATGCTTGTCCCCCCACCCATATTAAAAGAAAACAGCTGCTCTTCAGGTGTGCCCAATAATTGAATTAACTGACGCTCTTCCCTGCCTCCAGTAGAGATTCATTAATTCTTAATGTGCCATTAATTTTTTCTTCATCACAATAGAACTGATTCCCTGCCTGAGCTCATACACCTCTGTGTGATCAGCCAAGAAACCGAGTTGGGGGGCTCTGGGGTGGGCAAATAGAAATACAAGGCATTATAATGTTATATTTTGACTAAACCTGCAAATAAGGGTTTGTTGGTTTGTATTTTTAATTTCTGTGGTGTAAACAGGATCTTGCCCGTGTCCCTTAATGTCCCATTTCATATTGGTGTATTGTGGCCACGACTTTCACACCCCCGCTGTTCCATTTCATCCCATCAGTTTCATAGCTTTATCTTAAAATCTTCATGAAGTCTTCTGGCTCCACTGAAGTAATTGGTATAAATTAGTGTAACCCTTTGCACCTCGTGTGTCTGCCAGTTTCAGTAATCTGTTTAGGGGCTGGGTCTGTTTTTAATTAGGGCATGGTAGATCTGGGAAGAGTGCAGTTTGCGGAGGTGCACTGAGGGGAAAACAGCCTCGGGGCTGCTCAGAAGGGATGCATGCTGCTGAAAGAACTAGAAAACGTTTTTCAGAGGAAATAAATCTGTATTTTTGTGACAGAACTGAATTTTGGCTTGTAAGTGATTGGTATCTTCTACAAGAACTCTGTATAAGGCTGTAAACTGAGGACTGTGTCCCAACCAGACTGGTAGTTGTCTCCTGGTGTGTGGGCTTATGGAGGAGAGTGGTTGCCACCACAGGGTGAAAAGGCCTTTCCCAAACATAACTGTGCAATTGAAATGAATTAATTCTTCAGAAGCGTTCCTTGCTGTACTGTGGCTCACACCTGGCACGGGAGCAGAGCCGGGATGGGAGAAGATCTTTGAGGTACTACCTCAAAACCTCGAGCTCTTTGCAGAGGTGCAAGGGGTGCCCTATAATCTCTTCCTTTGAATTGTAGATACATAGAAGTGTACGTAAGTAGAAGGCATCAAATGCAGAGGCACGTGCCTTACGACAGGCAGATGGTGACCTCCCACAGAGTGAGAAGAGAACCTGAGTTCATTTCTGAGGAAAGGGGACTGAGCAACACAGGAGCCTCCGATGCTGAAGGAGAAAACAGTGAGTCCCCCCCGGTTGTCTCTCTTCTTTGAGGCTCCTTCCTTTCGCTCTCGTTGGTTGCTGTGAGCATGACCCCCCATGTCTACAGCATTCGTGGGAGGGGGGTGAGGGTCACAAGCATTAATGATGTTTCCCCCTCTTCCACAGAATCATGCAGGGAAGGAGCAGAAAGCTCCAGGCCCATTTCAGAATCTGGGAACGCCTCGTCACCACTGCACTTCGTCCACGTCAGGGGTTTTCCTACCCAAGCTAGTGCCCGAGACATAATAAATGTGAGTAACAGCAAAACTATGAATGAAATTACCAATGGAAACCCTTAGATAAATCATTACAGATAAAGCAATTTCAGATTTTTAATTGATCTTTGTCTATGTTAGGCCTCAGTGCTGCGTGGCTTCGGGCGGAATGTGTTGGGAAACGGGAGCTCGCTGAGGGCTCCCCGGGGAAGCCGGGACACAGCACTGATACGCTCCCTGCCATGAATTCGAATGGATTAAAGCTTGCTGGGCTGGCTGAATATCCTCACTTTGACCTCAGCGTAGCCAGTTACCATCTTGGCCAGGTTTCAGAGTAGCTGACTGTACCAAAATAAATTCCAGAGTCTTTTTTAATAGCAATTTTACTTTATTTTAATAGTGTAGAACATCGCAGAGTGAATACCTGCGCGTAATTCACGGATTTGACAGAGCTGGAAGGGACCTCTAGAAATCACCTGACTTTGACGTGTACAGAACACGAGTGCCCCGTGAGGATTTGGGTTGCTGTCAGGAATGACTGTGCCAGGAGCTTACAGAGGGTGGGACGGGTGACCGGGGTGTCCCTCAGCTTCACCCAGGTGGAGAAGGGCAGCGCTTTGCCACTCAGGAGCTCAGAACCTTCCCCTCCACCCCCTAACTAGACAGGCTTTATGAGTAAAAACACTGAGGTTTTGGGTAATAGGGTGTGTTACTGGTCTGTTGCTTTTTTCTCATGAAACCCTGTTTTTTTTCCCCCCCCTTCCTTTGTAGTTTTTTGCGCCGCTGAAGCCCACGCGGATCATGGTAGAATACAACTCCCAGGGAGATGCCACGGGAGGAGCGGACGTGCATTTCGAGAGCCGAGAGGAGGCAGTCGCTGCCATGGCTAAGGAGGGGTCACAGCTCCGTAAGTCACGAGGAGCTGGGGGGGGGGACGACGACGAGAGGTCTGACAACCCCACGACTCAGCTCCTGGGGCTGCTGGGCACAGCTTGGGAAGCTGCTGTGAACGCCCCATGCTAAGGGATTGTCTGAAGTGTAGGTTTCCAAAATGATCCTATAACGTGGCGTTGGCTTTTTGAGGAAGAAAAGAAAAAACTGAAAAGAAATCCAGAAATCCAATCGGTGTCTCTCTCAAATTGCTCCCCAGAGTGCGGTGCTGTTGAATTATTCCTGAACGAACATCCCCAGGTGAAACAGGACTGCTAGTGACAGGGGCACCCTCTCGGGGTCGGTAAGTGCGTCCTTCCCCTCTCCTTCCTTTCCCATTTTTAGCAACGTGTGGCTCCGGGTGCGCTATTTTGTGATACCTGGGATCTCAGCTGGCCAAAATGCCAACGTTTGGAGCGGCTGAAGGGGCTGGCTGCTCTGCCCTGCATCCCACGCAGTCGCAGCCCACTGGGCCCTGCTGGAGCCGGCAGGAGAGGGCTTTTGTTGTTTTCCTTCTCCCCTTAAAACTGAGCGTGTCATTAATTAAAGGTGCTGCTGGGGCTGCATCCTCTGGCACAAAGATGAATCGTGGCTAAACATTTTCTGTGGCTTCACGGCTCTTTTGGCTGGGGAGGATGTTACTTACTGTTACAGACAAAGTTTCACAAAGTAACATTCATTGGGTATTTTTTTTTTTAGTGGGCTGTTTTTTTTTTTAATCCATCCCCTCTTTTCTAGCTAAGGGTCCTCAACCTGATCCCAGTGCTAGCAGGTTGTAACATTTTCCACCACCAAGGTGGTGAGGTTTCCTGGGCCTGGACTGGTTTGGGGGTCTTTTGGTGGTTCTTTTTGAGGGGTGGCTGGGTTATTTTCATATTTTCACAGAAACCACGTCTCTCTCCTTGCCCTTTGCAAGGGAATGAGCGCGGGCTGCGTTGGGTGTGAGCATGAGGGAGGTGGCCATCCTGTGGAGGTGGCTCTAGTGCAGGGTGACAGTTCTTGCTGCTGAAGGGTCACACTCCTTACGGACACCACAGGACAGTCCCCCACCCTGCAAAAGGAAGCCCCCCAGCATGAGGACCCCCAGGTTTGGACCAGGAAAGACGTTTCTTGTGACCTCTATGGACGGCCCTGGCCAATTTGTAACGCTTCCCTGAGGTCCCTTCTGGAAGTGGGGGGCGATGGGCGCTGCTCCCCGAGTTCCTGGCCCCTCTTGCTGCAGCAGTGAGGGCTGTTACCCCCCCACTGCCATGGATTTCTAATCTAGGCCTGGGATAAGCTTTTGGGGCAGATTCCAGAGAACAGGAACAGCCAGAACATTCTCCATCCCCTGCGCTGGGACTTACTCTGCTAATTCCCCAGTGGGATTACCACCTCACACTCTGTGTGTGTGCAGCCTCCTCCCCACGAAAATGTCCCACCTGCTGTAGCTGTTTGTGTCATCTTACCTTTTTTTATTTTGGTGAGATCCTTTAGTATTGCTGAATTCTACTGTAGAGACAATAATTTGGAACAAAAAGCAGCCAGTGGTGCATGTGATGAAAGGAAAGCAATGAGCTGCAACAAAGTAGTCATTTCTCTTTTTCCTCTTCCTTTCTTTTTTTTAGGCCAAAGTGAAGACATTCCGTGGGTACGAGTGGAAAGATCGGGTCCGAGTGTCACTGCTCAGTAACAAGGACAAACTGTATAAAATTTAGTTTAACATATTGTGTAAAAGCATGTAATAAATTGCGTTGACCTACTCTGGAAAGATCTGTTGGTTGCAAAAGCAGCAGCAGGAGGTACCCTGCAGGACCGGCAACTGCAGACCAGCCAGTCTGGTCTCTGACTGCAGAACAGTGTTCAAAGTGTTAATAAACCACCAATATTTGCGATTAACGAACCCAGAGCGCTTTAACGTCCTCACACACAGCTCAGCGGGTGCCAGCACCTCATCCCTCCTTTCCCAGTCTCCATCTCTGGTTCTGAAATACTTCCGTAGGCAGAGCCTGGAAGGAGCAGTCGGGAGGCAGGACACAGCTCAGCCAAGTTTTTATTATGGCGTGGAACAAAATTAACACCAGAAAAACCCACCCTCTGCTCGCCGAATCCAAAGGGCCGGGTGCCAGCGCAGCATTTCACGCGGTGTCTGCGGCATCACGGGGCGTAACGTTCCCTCCAACATCCCCTCCTTCCAGGCAGAGACATTCCCAGAGCCAGGAACGCCAGGAAAGAGGAGGTGCCGACGCCGAGCTGGACCCTTCTGAAGGCCCCTGGCCATGGATTCTGAAGGGCTCTTCAGCCACCTCCTGCGAGATCTTGTGTTGCCGCTCAAGGGCGTTTACAGTCAGTGCCCAGTTTCCAGTTTAATCCCCCAGTTTCATGGTTTGGGTCTCACTTTGTCCTCGGGGGGAGGAGTCACGCTGGGTTTGGCCGCAGGAATTTGGAATCTCCTAAATGCGTACAGTTTGTACACAAAACTAACGCGGAATTCCCCATCTCCCCTCCTCTCCGGTGTCTGAGCCCCGCAAAGCGGTGAGCCCACCCCTCAGCTCTAGGATTTTCACGTTTCAACAACTACTAAATTCTACGTTACGGGGCAGCAGCGAGGAAATAAGTCTCTTAACGATAAAAAAAAAAAAAGAGCAGAAAAAGGAAATGTCTGAAGCTGCCCCCTGTGAAGTGCTGCGGCTCCGAGGAGCACCAAGAGGAGCCTGAGAACTCAGGTGGCCGAAGACGCCGAGGCCTGGAGGGAAGCAGAGGAGAGAAATTCCTGGAACAAACGAGCACCAACCACGGGAACGACCTCAGCTCCGACACGGCTTTTACCGCGGTTCCAGCCGGTCTAAGGAACGGAAAAAATCCCCTCGGAGGAAATAAACCACTAACCCCTAACAAAAATCGGTACAAACCCAAATCGCACCTGTCACGTAGAAATAACACCAGTTTTTCTAAGGACTACAAAACATTCCGTGGTCTTGAAGACTGAAGTAGATTTCCAGTATAAACCAGTCCCCACACAACCTTCGTGAGGAAGCCACCACCGCTTTTTCGGCGTAACACAACGTTCCTCGAGGTAACAGCAGCCAAGAACGATGTAGCGTGAAGTGTGAAACCTCTTTTAAGCTGTTTCAAATTAGAATTTCTCGTGGGTGAAAAGCATTCCTGCTTCTTTGGGATCTACCAAAAAAAAAAAAAAATTAGCGAAACGCTGAGTTTATTACAATGATTTTTTTTTGCCTGTGGCCGAGGGGGAGAGGTGGAGGGAAGTGGCCCCTAAATCTGTGTCGTCACCAGGATTTGGTATCTAAATGCTGGGGAATCCAATCCCTCTAAGTTCCCACCCCACCACGGGAGGTGCAGTGACGCCCTTCGCTGTCACCACCGCCGTGTGGTCACCAAGTCACAGTGAGGGTCTCCGAGGAAGGTTCCAGACGCTTCGAGGGCGCTTCCAGATCAGTGCGGGTCCTTGGTTCTCCCCATCCTGCACCCCCTTCACACGAGGAGAACTTTGGAACTTTCACAGCTTGGTTTGAGTTTTCCAGACTGATTTGTGCCGCCGAGGCCAGAGCCGAAGGAGCGAAGCTTGGAAGAGTTTCTTGGCCTCTTCCCATGGCGTTCCGACCCCCGGCAGTGACGCAGCGCGGATTGTCAAAGGCAACGGGAAAGGGACACGGGATTTCAAGTGGAGCCCAGGCAGGAGGATTAAAAATCCCCCCGGTCCTGCTTTCAGCAAGGCTTTGCTCAGCAGCAGCTTTCACATCACAGCCATGAGGATGAGACCGCTCCCGACCCACACCCGCAGACACAGAGCTCGTTTTGGGGCGAGGGCGCTCCGTCCTCACTGCTCGGGGACACCTTGGGGACATTCCCAAAGCCCAAGCTCAGCGCCGAGAGTCGGCGGGTTTCGGTACAGGGAAGGCTCAGACTTCCCCAAACTGGTCCCCAAAACACCACGAAGCTGCTTCCCTCCGACCTCCAAAGGCCGCAGGAAAGTGTCTTCTCTTCACATTCCCCACCCCGGACAACTCCACAAACCACCATGATCGGCCACCACCGTTTTTTGGTCACCTCTCCCTGCACCGTGTCCCCTACAAGGGGCTGGCCGAGTACTGCTGGATGAGCCGCTTGTGGCAGGGGTCGCAGACGCGCTGGGGGTTGATGCTGGAGGGCAGGGGCAGCTCGTTCCCCGAACAGGCTTGGCAGAAGATGCCCCCACAGTTCTTGCAGACGTTCTGGAAGGCAGAGGGAGGACAGAGATCTTAAGGAGGTGCTCGAGACACAAGCAACACAAAAGGAACTGCTGTTTTCCTCTCATTATTGTTCCCTCAACCCAAATGCTCCACTGGGCTAGAGAAAGACGCTCCAAAAATCCACTCTTGTCCCCTCTGAAGACCAGGAGTTTGCTCCTGTGCAATCAAACAAAGCAAACACACGTGTGTCTCCTCGCAAGCTGCTCCTGCTCCTCAGCAGCAGTGCAGGGAAGTCTCTGGGTGGAGGCAGCGCCCCCACCAAACACCCCTTTTTGGGAACCTTCTTGTTATTGTAAGGAAAGCAAAAGGGGGACTCAGCCATGGAAAAGAATAAAAATAGGAGAAAAAGGCAAGGTGGCCTAAGAGGAGAGATAAGTGTTAACACCTCCTGTTCTCAGGAAAAAACAACCCACTTGAGTAAAGGGAAGAAGCTGCTGAAAGGGAAGGGAAAACAAAGCACTGAGCAGGGAGCAGAGCGAGGAACCCTTGGGCAACCACCATCTAACAAGTTTAAGGGTGAAGTGGGCTTCAGAAAAGGGCTCCTTTCTTGGTCCCAAGTCACCAGTGGGAAGTCTCATGAAAAAATCGGAGGAAGCTCATGCTGTCGAGGTGACAGAGGTGACAACCCAAGCCTGGGGAGTTACCTTTTTTGCTCCCCGGCTGCTCTCTTCCCGGCAGAGCTGGCAGATCTCGGCGTTCCCAGATCCCGACGGCTGTTCCTAAACCCCAAGGGAAAACCAAGACGTTCTGCTTTACGGGGCACCCCCTCCGCCTCGTGCCATGGGAGGAAGGTCCCCACGTTGTGGTTTTCACCCCTCTCCCCCCCCCCCAGTCACACCGGCTACACCGCACGAGCGTTACAGCACCCCACTGACAGTCAGGGGCGTAGCCCTGCTTTGCCAGACACCCTGGTGGTGGTGGTGGTGGTGGAGGAAGAACGGATTTTGGTCAATTTGAGATACATGGAAACGGCAAAACAAGCCCATCAACCAAAACACCCCCTTCCCTCCACCCCACGGAGCGACTGGCAAAGCCCTGCCCCAGAGCACGGAGCTTTAACACCACCATTTCCACAAACACTAGATTATATTATGTTTTCACTGTTCTTCTTAGACATGCCAGGAAAGGCAGAGGGCAAAGGAATAATAAAAGGGGTTAATATTCGTTTGAAAACCAACACGGTCACGCTGAGGAGGCCAAACGAGCTCACGCAGGCGCAGCACCGCCAACGGAGAGCCTTCCTACTGAGACAACAGCACTTTTCCACCAGGGAACGGTGGCTGCTACGGACAAATCCTCACCCAGGCACAACCTGAAGGACAAACACGAGGGTTTTTGGGCAGGGAAGATGCTGCAGCCACCCAGGAGCTCCCTCTGGACCCTCACCCTTCGGTATTTCAACGCAAGGAGGAAAAAAAAAAACAAAAAGCATCACCAACCTGCTCGTCCTGTGTGCCACCCGGGGACCTGGAAGAGAAGAGCTTCGTCACTTCAGTCACTGTGGCATTTAAGAAAACCAGCTGGACTATCAGAGAGTTCTTTCCCTCAACCTGTTGTTAAAATCCTACCCATACACATTTTTGGGGCTTGTTGCTGCAAAACCATGCTGCCAAGTCCACTCCATATCTGCTCTCCTATTGTGTCCTGAGGCCTCGGAGGTACCTCACCAGCCGATGCTCCCGCTGCTTAAACGCCCCAGGTGTGACATCTAAGGCCTGGAAGGTTTTTAATACCTGGTAAAGCAGATTTGAATTGAGCTTATGCTATTTTTAAGACCAGAATTCTCTGATTAAGTTTATATGGGCGTTCAGCGCAGTGTGGCAGAGCTCTACCTTCTGTCACCGATGGTCAGAAGACTCCAACAGGCCATTAACATCCCCGAGCAACGTCCTCATCACAGAAAAAACATCTTTTCCCATTTAAAACCAAACCTGAAACTTAGTTTTCAAACACTAAACAAGTCCTACACCAATAATCCTCCTCTGTGGCACCGAGTTTAGAAATGTGCTACCAAAACTACATTCCTATACAACCATCTCCTTGAAATATTATTTCAAGTTCTTTCTCCGACAGCTTCTCTTCTTGTCCAGAAGCCACCAGTCATTAGTTCTAAATAACATTCACCTACCAACCTTCTCCTTTCCCTCACCAATTAAGACACCTTCTTTGGACACGAGTTCCAAAGGTCTCTGCAGCATTTGACTTATTAAGTTCATTAAGTAAGACAAATTAGTAAACAGCAGATTTATACAGAAACAAACTCAAAGGTAAATGGGAGAAAGAGGGAGCTTTTTGGCTCCAGAAACGCTGATGGGGCAAGTGGTGGAATCTCCTTCTTCCCTTTGAGGGCTATGAAAGAGCAGAGAGACCTCAGCGAAAGGCTTTAGGCTGAAAAACGGTCCTTCGAAAGGGAAGTCACACTTTTACAAACTTCCCATCGGCAAAAAAACGGGGCAGGGGAAGCAGGACTTAGAAAAAAGAGAAGGCAAAAATGAGATTTCTTTCTTTCCGTACTTGTGGGGCAGGAGGCTGTTCAGGACACTGTTCTCTCTCGGCGGCTGCTTCACTTTAGCATCTTCTTCCTGGATTCTGTGCTTCCCGTCCTGCCAAGAGGGAACGGTTACAGCTGAAGAGGCTTTTTAACGACTGCTGAGCGGGAGAAATCCTCCCCAGCTCTCACCTAGTGACCACAATCTCAGCCCAGCTCCTCGATTTCTGCAAGCACAAATTTCTACCGGATCAAGCACTTTTTGCCAAGTTTTATGGCCAAAAAAAAAAAAAAAAAAAATTTCTGAAATTACTTTTTTCCAACCTTTGGCTTTAGAGACTGGTCTGCCCAGTTTGGGGGTTTCTTGTTTTCATTTTTACTGGCCCGAACCGCACCGCTCTTAGTCCCCGATTCCTTCTCCTGAATTCTAGCCGTTCTGCTACAGCAAACAGGGCTTTTCCATAGATGGATCCCGATGCCTGAATAACGTCATTGAAATTATGTGTAATATTGGGTAAAAATAAAAGAAAAAAAAAGAAAAAGCAGGGTGGCTGAAGCAGCAACTCTCCTGTGCGGCGGCAGAAACCTCCTCCAGCACTTCACACTCCTCACCATCACGAGTTTTATTCCCCAAAACATGTGTTTTTGCTGCCAATTCCTGGCAAAAGAACCTGTTCTGTTTTACAGGAAAAGCCACGGAGCAGATTTTCTAAAGCAAATTTACTGCTAAAAAGGGAATTTCACTTGGGAACTACCAAGTTTGACTCTCAAGATGAATGCCACACTTTGCTTTAAAAACCACAATTCCCTATTTCTCCATGCTCAGAGAACACTGAGAGCGACTTGTGCTATGAGCAAAAAATCATTTTGTCTCCCAAATTTTACTATTCCCCTCTTTCAGGAGAATATCCCTTTTTACAATGCAAGAAATAAAACCAAGGAAGTTTGCTTTTCATCAGCTGTAAAGTTTACAATGTTGTTCCTCTTGTATTACACTTGGTTTTATTGAACTAGTGAGGGAAAAATCACAATTACTGTCAGGATTTTGTCAGGTTCCCAGCCCAGGAGAGGAAAGCAGCGTTCTCCAGGGAAATGTAACATTTGCAATATTTTTATGAGGCTCAACTCAATAAACTGCCTATTACGCGTGTGTAAAAAAGGCTCCATGTTGTTGTGGCACAACAATAATCTGTATTTATTGCTCAATAAAGCTCAGGAATAAAGCAAGTGAGCAAAATGACACCGTACTTCCAGCACAAGCCAAGAGGAACGACACCCAAATTACCTGTCTCAGCCAATTCTTTGCGCCTTTTTTGTTGTCTTGGCCGCGTTGGTGACTCTGTGACCATCTGTCCCTCTCCCGCTTCAGTTCGAGTTCCAGGTGGCTCCTGGAATAGCGAGGTGGGATCTCAATAAGGGCTACTCCGTAACACTCCACAGGGAGAGAAAATGAGCTATTTAACCCTCTCTTCACACTACAGCAACTGAACCCCAACTCAAGAGCTGAAAACTGCCTCGGAATAAAAACTTGTCTTGCATAATATGTCAGGATGGAAAATCTAGAAGTCCTTCATCTAATTCTAGCACAATTTTGTGGGAAATAAATCTGCTGACATGCCTGCAAGTCCTTAAAAATCCTTAGTTATTCATCTCTTGCAGAACAGTTGATCAGTGCCCTGTTCAAAAAGACATTCTTCAGCACGTGGACTGCTCCGAAACCAAAGCCAACATCCCCAACCCCTTCCCAAAGGGGATGGATGGGCTGTTCCTCCCCAAGAACTGGGACAATTCTTCTGACACCTCACCTGGAAGTGGGGCTTGGTCCTTGTGGAGCAACCGAGGGTTCCTCTCCAGGAGAACCTGCTCTGCTACTGCCCTTGGTGTTCCAACACCTCACCTGAAGTGGGGCTTGGTCCTCACAGAGCAATTGAGGGCTCCTTCCCATCAGGAGAACCTGCTCTGCTACTGTCCTTGGTGTTCCGACACCTCACCTGGAAGCAGGGCTTGGTCCTCATGGAGCAACCAAGGTGTCCTCTCCAGGAGAACCTGCTCTGCTACTGCCCTTGGTTGAGCAACAGCACAGGAGCAGGTCAGTAGGTGGGCTGGGCTAGGAGAGGCGAGCCCAAAGGGCTGACAGATGCGCCTTCAAGACCACTGAGCAACTGGGCCAGTGGTCCTGCCACCAAGGCTTTTGTATCAGCCCCACACGGTGCCTGCTGTGGTGCATTGAGCCACATGGAACAAGGAGTGCAGCAGATTGAAATTCAGGAGGACAACTAAGGACAGATGAACAAGGCCATCAGAGACCCTTGATGCAGCGCGACTCCAGATCTGTGGATCTCAGACCCTTTACTCTGGGGCACCAGAAAGCTCCATGCCTCCAGGAGCTGCACCTCCTGTGCCCAACGACCACTGAGCTCTTGGAGCACATGCACCAGCAGGGACTGAAGTGCCAGAGACCCCTCCTCGTTTGCCAAAATCAATCAATAATTGACAAATAAAAGACAGGAACTGCTGTAGGGAACCATCCCTGCTCCAAAAGCAAAGCCTAGAGACTGAATACCTGCTACAGAAGCAGTGGCAGGACTTGTGCCATTTGCAGAATCCTCATTGTCATTAAAACCAACGTGATCCATTATTACCCTCGTTAGCCTCCAAACCGCTCCAACGGTTTCTTAAATAGCTCGTTATGACTCCAGCCTCATTAATCACACAGCCTGACTGAAGCGAGGAAAGCTGCTGGAGACTTAGATCCAGAAATGACTCCTCGCCCGTGATGACATTTAAAAAAAACCCAGCCACCTCAGGGAACTCTTGTTCATAATGTGATTTAAAGCCACCACAAACACAGAAAGTCACGTTTCCTCTTAAAGGAATCCAACTCCAGAAAAGGAATCTAACTCCAGAGATTTAGCTCGAGCGAGGAAGGGATCAAGAAGAGTCCAACTGATGGAAAACCAGAGCCATTTGCAAATCTCATGGAGCTGCACCAAGTTCAACTGCCTGGGCGTGAGGAGCACACGCAGAGAAACACATTCCCCAGACCTTTTATACCCAAGAACAGAGAGAGCTCAGGTCCAGGACCTCCTGCGAATTCCTGATAAAAGCTGTTTGCTGGCTATGTGGGTACCCTCTGTCACTTTTTTTTTTAAAAAAAAAGGAAACAAAATGCCATGCCAGGAGGGGAGGAGGGGACAAAACAACAAGCTGCACCCAGCAACGCTTCCACACCATCCAGCTTGGTGACTTTGTAACACGCAGAAGCTGCATCAGGGCTGCGGAGGGGGAGACACTCTGCTATTTTCAGGTAAGAGGATTTTCTCTGTTTTCCTGATACCAGCAAACCCGTGACACCGCAGGGGGACAGCTCTCGCCAAGTTCTCTACGTTTGGTTTCCAACCTTTTGGTTGCCTCCCTGCAAAACCGAGACCAGTTTCAGCTGGAAAACAGAAATCAAAATCACGGTTGGCCAGACTGATGTCCCTTGCTCCAAACTCTTCAATGTTTTAACTCTAGATTCCAAATTATACTGTTACGGTGGAAAGTCTGAGCAACAATAGACTTCAGAGAGGTCTACGTTGCCACCAGAGACCTGACTGCTCTTTGAAACACATCCAGCCCCCTCTCACTCCAGGCTAAACCACAACACCGCTTCAGGATCTACCCAGCCTTCCAGACTGGTTTGCCAGCTCATGGTGGTCTCCGTTCAGCATCTCTAGTGCTGCAGGTTTTCAGAAGACATGGTTATCGCCCAACAAATCCAACCGTGGTGCAGGAAGCCCCCCACGGACACATCCTGTCACTTCATCTCCACCCAAGAGATGTTCTGCAGCCTGCTCCTGATATCCCACCCCCACGTAAGATTTGTGCTTTTGCTGGTGGTTTCTCCCGACCACACAGTTCATTCCTGTTTTCTTCCGACCTGATTTTTCGAGTTGCAACTTTAAAGACCCACACGTCACAAAGATCTGCCACTTCACGAAGCGTTTCACGCCTGCCTGGCATCTCAAATGCCACTTGTCCCTCTCCCTCTCCACCTCCTACTGCTTTCTCCTAGACACAGTCAACACGGCCCTAGATTAGAAATTAGAAAAGAGAGGAAAAAAAAAAAAAAAAGAATTAGAAAAGGATCTCTTCACCGCTGCCTGGAGAGCTCTTCCACTTCCAGCTGGAGGCTGTTGATTTTGTCCCCAAACTCCTGCTTGAAGAGACGGTTGTCCTGCTGGGCCAACTGCCGGTCCTTCTCCGCCTGCCGCAATCTGGATTTGAGCCACATGAACTTGTGATAAAAAACAAAAGCCATGGTGGGGAGGAAGACCGAGTTTAAGCAACAAATAAATAAAATAAAATAAAATAAAAAAACCCAGTGAAAAGGTAAAGTCAAAAATAAAGGAATGGTAAAAAACAATGGAAAGGAGGAAAATCTTTGAAAGAAAAGCAAGATGTAGGTGAACCAGGCAGAAGCTCTGATTTTCAATAGTTTTTATTCTATTACTACGGTTTACAGCCATTAGGATGAAAAACATAAAACATCACTTTTATCCAGATTCAAAGCAAACCTCAAGTACACAGAATTTCAAGTCCCACTGGATTTTAAGGTACGTTACATTTCAGCTTTACAGGTGTAACCGGAACTTGCGACGGAGGTTAGCGACTGGATCGAGAACCGGTGCCTTCTCCTGCTCCCTTCTGGAGCCCGACATGGCAAAGGGCCAGATTCTCAACCCCCTCTTACTCCAGCCTTACTGGGAGAGCAAACAAAGCCAGCCCGACCCCTCTTCCTCCAGCAGAAAGCCAGGGAGGGGCAGGGGAGTTAACTGCTCTAATTAGCTATTTGGATACCTTGATGAAAGCTTCCGCCTTCCTACTATTATTTTATTCTTTTTTCTGGTGGTTAAAATGAGTTTCTAGTAGAAGGTTATTGAAGGTTAAGGTTTATACTCTCGAGCATGCGACTTGGGCATCGCGTGGAGGTTTAAAAGGGGTCTCCAAGTCTGCTTGTGTGCGGGGGTCCCTGGGAGGAGCTCAGCGGGGGGGGGCACAGGAGGACCAGGCTGAGCCCCCCCCCCCCCCCCCCC
>JAOTQQ010000032.1:1876441-1890838 GCA_026546715.1 Gallinago undulata
GTGTCCCTGTGACTGCAGGGGGGTTGGACTAGATGGCCTTTGGAGGTCCCTTCTGGCCCAGATGATTCTATGATTCTGCCGTAGTTACCAGCGCTTTCAATAAACCATAGAATGCATTGAGTTGGAAGGGACCATTAAAGGTCATCTAGTCCAACCAAATCAACCAAAAAACCATAGATCCTGCCCCTTGATTTTTGAAAAGGGCAGCATTTCAGGCCAAAAAAGCAGAACTCCTACGTCCAAATGTTTGTGCCACCCCCTCAGTAAATCCTCCCTCCCAACAGCAAGGAAATAAGAGTCTCTTCCAAACAGCTACTTCCCGGTGGGATTGGGGCTGGGACTGCCCGAGGGTTCAGTGATCGCTCACTCCCACACACCAACCTTCCGATTGGACTCTAAAAGGTAAGAACTTTCTTCTTTAACCCGTTCCATCTCCTCTTGCAGCGTAATAATCCTGTTGTTTGCAACCGCAAGCTGCGAACAAACCACAACAACAGTAACGTACCAAAAACACACTCCACCTTTTCTGTTTTCTCCTCTCTAGACACATTTTCTGTACTCATTTTTTACACTCAAAGTGAGAAAAAAAATAAATAATGTATTTGGTGTGGTAAAGGACAATTTGGCCTCTAGCATGGAGAAAGGCTCTCTAAGAAATCATCAATTAGTGCCAGTGGGATGGATTTCCACTGTCACCTAAAAGAGAGAATTTCCAACCTATTTTGGTGCCTGTATTTCACTGAAGTTATTGACTTCTCCAGGTCTCTGCCCGCCAGACTCTGCGTAACATGTTAGTGCAGCTCAACAGAAATCCTCGCTCCATTCCCCCTCCCTTCCCAAAGGGAACAAAAAGGAGTTTGTTGAGTTTGAGCAGGTGGAATTTATGACCAGAGAAGAAATTCTTGCAGGGGTTTGCTAAAGCTTCAGTAGTTTGGGTGCAGTGCTGGGGAGGGCACCTCAGCTGTAAGATACTCAGGCATTTGGGCAGGAGGAGAACCTCATCAGAGGAGGAAGATGTGGCTGGGAAGGGAGGAGGAGGAGCACATCCCACCCTGAGGAGACAGGACATCTGCCTCCGAGGAGATCCCAGCGAAGACATCACCGCAGACTCCCAGATTACTCAGAGTGAGCGGTCAAAGGCCAAAATAATTTTGGAAAACTCCTTCTGGCTTTGTACAACCTGACTCGTGTTAAGCCACGCGCACGAGCAAAGCTCGGTGACATTCCAGGAGGTCACAGTGGTTCCAAGTGACAAACCCAAACAGAAATTACCCCCAGAAAAGCACGAGTCTTTGGTACAGCTCAAGCCAAATATGCAAATTGATGTGACACGGTGCCGCAGTTCGTTAACTGTGCCCTGCAGACAGCCTGGCCTGACACAGCGTCACCCAAAGCCCTGCTCTGAACCACCTGCAGGATTCACTGAGGCACAAGCAAGTAGTTAAAAATTAAAAAAAAAAACAAACAAAACTTCAATTCAGCACTGCAATTCATCTCCTGTCTAAACGGGCACAGCACTCACACTCTGCAGGGAATAAATCAAAAGCCACTTATTATAGCAGCGCTGAGAAAGGCAGCCTCTACTGCAGACCACCTTTTTAAAATAAATATTATAATTGTAAAAAAACATCTTTTACTCCTTAACTGCAGGAAGGGATAAGCTAATCTTCATTGCTAATGCTTCTCATCACTTGGAACACATCCATTCGAGTAAATGCTCAATAACCAGACACAGAGACCTCCCTTAACGAGGGGAATTACTATTTCATATTTATACTGCAGGAGCACTGAGCCATCCCAGTCAAAACCATTCTGCTGAGCTAAGTGACACACGGCCAGACTGTAAAAACTGTGAGGGTGAGACCTCCCATCACCCATTTGGCAGGGAACTCACCCCAAAAATATTTTATTCCATTTATGGTGTTACTAATGAACCAATTTTAAAACGCAGGTTATACTTCTGATGCACGTACCAACCAGTTCTCATGCTCAGACTGAATGGCAATTTATCTATAATGATAATTTTTTCCTTTATGTCTTGTAAACTAAAGAAAAAGTTATCTTACTACCTCTACATCGTAGCAAACTTTCGCATCGGTCAAAACAAACAGACGCTTAAAGATGTGTCCTGTCTGGACATCTCATAACCTACATCTGCTCTTCAGCATTTGAGACCGTACCCACCGTACCATTTATTCCAAGATACTTCCCACAAATCAGAAAGCGCTCCAAGATTTCAGAGGGATCGAGTGTATTCAACAGCTTTTGCTTTTTAACACAAACATTGGGGTTTTTATCCACTATCATGCTTAGTCAGAAGGTGCTGCCAGTGTAATTCCCTGGTAGGTCAGTTATTCCAGTTCCATGGGTAAACACCAACCATTCCACACACCAGGAATCTGAAAATAGCTCTTCCTGAACCTTTTCAATCCCTGATGCCAAAACACCAGATGATATTCTGTGACACTCACCTCCTCGGTCAGTTTGGTGTTGGATTTTTCCAAGGCATCCACCTTGGCCTGTAGATTGTTCACTGTAGCACTGTTGGAGAGGAAAAAAAAAAACCCTACAGTAATCCTTTTTTTTTTTTTAAAGCCAGTTTTTTATTTTGCAATACTATATGATAAAGAATAAATAAATCATGTCTTACCTTAAATGTCTATTGAGTTCTTCTACATAGTTCTTCTGGTCCAGAATGGCGGTTATCTGACCATCTCTGGAAAAAATGATTAAAGGGATAGGGATTAAAGATATACCCGAGTTCAGAGGAGCAGGACCTCCTCAGAAGGACAAAAACCCCACAGAAAACCCCAACACCAATCCATGGGTTCGGTCTTTCCCAATTGGAGACTTTTCTTTCCTAAGGATGCTACGGTGCCAAAACCCACTGCCCTGCTGCCATGCGACCGGTGAAGGTCGCAAAACTTCTTTATTTATATTATCTATCTTATTTACACTTCATGATTTATCATAGAAGAGCAATTCAGTCTAAGTAGCTTTTTAATTAAAAAGGTTAACAACTTGCAGGGCAACCTGGGGTACCTGAATACGAGTCACCAAGAGCTGAGAAGCAGGACAACTGTGCGTGTACTTACCCTTCGCTGCCTTTTGTGCTGTTCCCATCTTTCAAATACATCGAGAAATCGATAACTCCAACCTAGGAAAATTTGCATTTTACATTAAACATTTCTTCTATTACATTAAACATTTCTTCTATTACATCAAACACTGTCCACGGTTACAGAAGTTTAGAGCCATTCAGTCAGAACATCAGCCCATTGCATTATAGCAAGGAGTCATTAGGCCAGTGATCTATCTAAAATTGATGAAAAAGTGGTGTATTTTAAGCATAAATACAGTAGGATAAGCAGCAGGTTGGAACCTGAGTGCACACAGGCTCATTTTCTTTTGTTTCACACCTACAACCATCTCATCACACAGCGTGACCCACAACCAGGAACAAGCTCGTGTTAAGTCTTCTACTACATATAATAACAAACTTCTCTCTCAGATGAATAATTCCTCTAAAACGGAAAATTCTTCCAATTAAAACGAGCAGAAACCCCCCATTAACTGACCACCCTGTACCTGTGAGTCCAGGTCTTCTCCCTTCATGCAGAAGTTTGCGTCGATGACGTTCAAACCCACCAGGAGGCCAGCGATGATGGCGCCTTCCTCTTCCATCATCAGCGCGTTGGGCTCATAGAACTCACTGGGGGACGCACGGCAAGAGAAGACAAGTGTTGAGTGTTTAAAAATCAACAAAAATTATGTCAATTGGCGTGGGGTCTGGCAATATAACACAAGTTCAGCCCTAACAAAACCTCAGGCAGCAGCACGTAGTCCCCAGGGAGATGTACTCCTACAGAGAATCCAAGGATTCCTGCTCTGACTGAACAAAACCTCTCTTAGAATGAGAAATTTAGTGTTTGGATGAAGCAAAGACCCAATAAATAGGAGAGCTGGTCCCTCAGCTGTTGAGGGGTGATGGAAACTAAGAACAATTGTTGAGTAATGGTACATTTTCCAGCGGACAATCCCAAGTTCTCCTTTCTAACCCCAAGCTGGCTATGGATTTACAGGAACAGCCAACAGAAACCTATGCGTTTGAGTAAAGAAACACCAAAACTTTTATTAAATCCTATTCACACAGACATAGTAGCTGAAATCCATGGATTTTCAACTAAATTATAAAATTATTGCTATTTTATGAGCAGGAAGCAGAGATAAGGAGAAGTGAAATGACTTGGACCAAGTCAGATGATAATGAAGTGAGAAGGTCAGAAATACACCCAGGACCAAGAATTTGCAGGTAGAGAACACCGTGTCCCCTCCTTACAAATATTTCACCCAAATCATCTCTTTGGAAGCAAAATTTATGTTTATTCCAATGAACATTTGAGACGAAGTGGAGTAATAACAGCTTCTGAATTAAGAAAGGATACTAAGCATTTTCAGTCCCTCAGAGGAAGCTCTGCATTTCACAAATATTACCATTTCTCAAAAAAAAGCGCACACGAACTTCACCATTCGGGTGCAAAATGTTGTAAAGGTCTTTGAAGAGGGCAGGAGTGAAGCCAACCTAACCCAAGAGCGAGCTCAGCGCTCACCTGAGAAGATCCTTCCTGTTGATCAAGGCTTTCATGTACTCCGAAAGTTTCTTCTGCATCAGAGCCAGGCGCAGCCAAGCTCTTCCTCTCCCCACGGGTGTCCTGCAAAGGCCAGAGACAAACCAGTGAGAGACATGCTGAAGTTCACACCCACGCACAGCCTTCATAACCCTCCTCTATCAAAAGCTTCTGCGTCTCAAAGATAGAGCTGGCACTGGTAAAACAGGGAAATATTTAAGTGCAAATAGTTACAGGCAGGTTTATCCAAGCAATCACTGCTTCTCTCATGACTAATTAGGTATCTGTTGTTATACTAATAGTATTTCCCTGACTTTACCCCTGCTGGATGCACAGACAGAGATCGGCTGCTTCAACACCTCACCTTCTCATCCAAAACCAGTTTTGGATAAGGGAAGTCAGAACAACCTGTGGGTACTTCAGTTCAGCGCAGATGCCCGAGCACCACCGCGCCAGGAGGGCGTTAAGCTGGGCGAGAATCCCCGAAGAAAACTCCAAACACCAACTCAGTACCACGCTTTTCTGAAATTTTTGCCCATTAATGCGCTCCTGGGAGGGAAGGGAGTCACGGTCCTTCCCCATTCTGTTTCTCCTGGCAATCCTAACCTCCCACAGCTTGAAAACATGCACTGACTGATAGGCTGCATCACAGCCCCGGCTCTCCCAGCCTGGCCGGGAGCCAGCACCAGACGCTCCGAAGGAAGGTGTAAATCCCCCCGTGTGGAACAATATTCCCATTAGAAGGGAATCTCTTTCCCGCTCCAGAGGCTGGTGAGCTCACTTGCACCAAACACTATGCGGGGCATTTGGTTTTCTAACCTTAACTGGTACCAGCAGAAACTGCCCTTCAAAGTCATCTTCATTATTCCCTTCTCTTGACCTCACTAATAGGTGGCATTTCCCAAGGGTTAGTATGAACACCAAGCCAAGGCTTAGAAACTTACTCCAGAACTGTTAATTTCAATGTATTTAATGTTTCAAAGTTCTTTTGCAAGAGGAGAAGGTAACAGCAGCTCTGACCCAACGCTGGTGGCACTCCATTCTGGTCCTGTAAGCTGGTCCCCACATCTCCAGTACTAGCACTTGTACATCCACACATACATCGCTAATCATCAACCCGAAATCCCAGAATCACAGAGTGACGTGGGGTTGGAAGGGACCTCTGGAGATCATCTCCTCCAAACCCCTGCCACAGCAGGGTCACCCAGAGCAGGTCCCACAGGAACGTGTCCAGGAGGGTTTGGAATGTCTCCAGAGAAGGAGACTCCACCACCCCTCAGCCTTCTCTTCTCCAGACTAAAAAGCCCCAAGTCCCTCAGCCTTTCCTCAGCAGAGAGATGCTCCAGGCCCCTCAGCATCTTTGTAGCCCTCTGCTGTCCCCTCTACAGAGGTTCCCTGTCCTTCATGAACTGGGGAGCCCAGAACTGGTCCCAGTAGAAGTGTCCAGTTTCCAGCAGTAGTTTCCTATTCCCCAGGCTCTAAAGCCTCTTACGGTTTCTCTTTACCAGGGAATAAGCAAACCTGAGCGGGACGTCTGAAATGACTCCAAAATTTTTAAACACAATACATGCTTCCAGTGGGCTTTTCCTCTCCTCTTTAACATAAGTAAGATCTCCAACTTTGTGACTGAGCCTCCCTTTTACACAAACTTAACAAGTTTGCCTGCATTTATTGAAAAGAAAAAGCAGCTCTGTCTCTCAGCCTCAAAACTATTTACCCTTTTATTTAAAGAGAGTCGGTAAAGGCCGATCCCCTTCCTGAGACACCGTCGCTCGTTTAGCCCTGGCAATAATGCAGTACGGCCCCTAACGCCCCATGCTCTTAGCAGAGGAAGAATATATCCTGTCCTCTCCTCCTGCCCTTGATTAAGAATAAAAAAAGAGTAACGATCCGTTTTTATCAGCAGAAGGTGGCAGATACATTTCTGAAGGTTACGTTTGCCCTTCTCTTCACAGGATCCTTCTTACCATAAAAACAACATGATGGATTTGTACAGTAGAAGACTGTACTTACTTCAGCCCTGGGAGATCCTTAACACTCGCTGTAATTTCTGCAGCTTCAGGAACAAGCTTTTCTACGAGTTCTAGAGGTCCCCAAAAGGATTTATTTTGCCCAAGAAAAGTCTTTTTGGCTAGAAAAGAGAAAGATATAAAAGAGCCTGTTAGTGCTGACTACATGCATTCTCAAATGTGGTCAGAAGTGTACAAACAGTAGAGAGAAACTGCCCGAGAGGTTCTTCTGGGGTCGCTACTGGGCAAGGACGCAAGATGACTTTTTACACCCAAGTGTGCCAAATACTGCTATTGTTCAAATGAGGCAACGGGAGATGAAGACAGACGCCAGAAAAATACTCCATCCATCCCCAATATGCCAAAACAACAACATTTGGTGATAACCAGCAACTCGGATACACTGTTAGAGGTCAACACTCCTACCAGGATGTTGTCACTGCCCCTAAGTCACACTTGGTGTGTGCACGGTAATTTTCTCTCACTGAGCATTACTGACCCCTGGGGGACTCCACTTGTTACAGACCTCCAACTAGATTCTGTGCCCCTAACAACAACTCTCTGAGCTCTGTCCTTCAGCCAGTTTTCAGTCCACTTCACTGCCCGTTCCTCTAATCCGTATTTTCTAAGCTGACCTAGAAGGATGCCGTGGGAGACTGTGTCAAAAGCCTTGCTGAAGTCAAGGTAGGCATCATCCACCACCCTCCCCTCATCTATCCAACCCGTCATGCCACCATAGCAAGTTTTAAAATAAAAATTGCTCTTTCTTGCTCCTAGGGTATGACAAAGGGGACCCCCTCTGGGGCAAGGTCACCTTTCAAGCCGTGTTTAAGGCAGTGTTCCATCACAACGAAGAACTGCTGAAGAGGCGCGTAGTCCGAGTCCAGCGTCCTGCCCAGGTTCAGCGCCGACTCGATCAGCCCCTTGATGCTCAGCTTCGCCATGTTCATCAGGTTCATGCGTTCATTAGCCATGAGATAATTAGGATCTATTAAAAAAAAAAAAAAGGAAGAAAAATACTGTTGAATAACAAAAGCTATTTTTAAAACAGTAATAAATCCTATTTCTCTCTATTTTTGTCCCCCAGCTTTGAAGACGCTTTTAGGAGCAGTGATGGGTTCATGTGCGTCTCTCTTTTTTGAGAAAAATCAAAATCAACCAGCAGTTTATGGACAAAGCCACAACGACAGGTTACAAACCGGTAACAGCTCCCCTCCTGTGATTTGTTTTTCCATCTAAAGATACCCAAGAATTCCCTCACACTTAATCCATCCATGTGCCTCTCTATCCCAGCTTGCACCTTTCCTTCTCATGATTTTATATATATATATATATTTTTAAACTTGGATATAACATTGAGCCCATTCCCACCTCTCTCTCTGTCCTGGGTTTTATCACTGACAACAAGGAGCTGATCTTCAGGCTCCTCTGACAGCTCGCTCCAAGTCCCAACACACACAGAGCTTCCAAGACTATATTTTTCTTCTACTGTATTATTAATATTTAGACCTCTACACTTGCCAGTAGCAAGAAACAAATACAGACGCCCATTTTCCAAACTCCTCCCTTCCTGCAGGTCCCCTGCTCCATGTTCCCATGCCAAAACCTATCCTTTCACCAAGGGGTTCCTTTCCCAAACACCATCAGGGCATTTCCAACACCTCCAGAAACAAGCTGTCCCATAACTAGAGTGAAATTGTCCTACAACCACAACAAATAAAGTGTGCTTAGGCTTTAGCCCTGGAGATCCACAATAACAGAGAGAAATTCTTGCTAGGAAAGCAATGTCGCATCAGCTGCAAGTTTGCTGGTTGTATCTCTTCCACCTTTAATCTCAAACCCAACTTTTGAGCTGAAGTTCTTCACCGCAAGCAGCTTCATCTCTGCAAGTCACATTTATTCTAAGCCATAGACCCTTGAACCAATTTGCCACCTTCCCAAGTGGATTTACTCCACCCAGCAGCAGAAACTTGACCAGAGGACATCTAAGACTGTACATCTAAGACACTTCTAAGCAGAGGGTACTCATTTTACCTGCTAGAGTGACCAAGAATGCTTGCAGCTTGCAGCCAAGTAAATAGCCAGGAGGATGGGGCCAGGCTTTTTTCAGTGGTGCCCAGGAACAAGACAAGAGGGAACAGGCCCAGAGAGGTGGTGGAGTCTCCTTCTCTGGAGACATTCCAAACCCACCTGGACACATTCCTGTGGGACCTGCTCTGGATGAGCCTGCTCTGGCTGGGGGTTGGAAGAGATCTAACCTCCTCTTCCAACCCCATAGCATTCTGTGAAGAGCAATGCAGCCCCAGCAGCAGGTATCCCACAGGAGTAATATGGGATTTCAGTCACCTATAGCTGGATCCAGAACAGGCAAGAAGAGGATCAACTGCCACTGTGCAGCTGAGATTCCTTGCGCCAGACAGGAGGAGACACTGAAAGGCACCTCAGGGGTGGGAGACGAAAAGCAGCTGCTGAAGTAGAGACACAAAACACCCTCAATCAAAGAACCTGAGAAATGATGAAAGGGAACTAAAAGCAGCAAAGGGGGATTTGCTGAACCCGCCTCTGTTCCGTTTTACTGCCTCCTCAAGCACTTGTGTCTCGGCTCACCTCTTGTAAAAAAAAGCTGAGATCAGGCATTCACAATTTATTTTCATAGCTTAGAAAACTTCAGAGTCCTCATTTAGGACTTTGATGCGGTCTCAGGGGAAAAAAAAAAAAAAAAAGAGTCAGATGTAATATTACATGCAGTTGCAAAAAAATTTTTCTACATGCAATTAAATAAATATTCTGGATATTTTCTTCTGTCTACTTCTGCATAAAACTCAGGAACACCAGCTCCACAGCTGCCCTTGAACTGTGTGTGAACATTGTGCCAGCGTTTGCTTCTGCCGCACACAACTACTGCCACAAAATTGTGCTTTGCTTTGCTATGACTCAAATTCCAAATCTGGTAAAAAGAACACCCCAATTCTACTCAGAACAAGCCTATCTGGTCAAAAACCCACCAACCCACGAACAAATAAGAATAATAGAGGGGTGTATGAAGCAAGTTTAAGACAATTAGATGATTTTCCAACTTTTTTAAGGGCTAATGAACGTCTGAGCTGATGAAAGCATGCAGGGAAAAAGAAAAAGCGGGGCTGTGCTTTCATGTAAGGCTAAAACCTGCAGTCACAGGGTAAATAACTGAAAATGTTTTTATCCCATTAATTAGAGGTTTCTGCTGCTTTAGCCTGTTGTGAAGGATGGTGCTCTGCACACACAGCTCACCTAAGATTCTCATCTTGCAGAACAATTAACTGCTATATAGCATGAAACTGTTTAAAATCCCAAAGATTTATTCCAGAAATTAAACCCTACGTAATATATACCACTGTTTTAAGTGCTGCAACATCTACCCCTTTCAAACTGAGTCTAGAAGAGCAGGGAAAGTGAGAAAAGAGGACTTTTACGCAGTGAGATTAACCCAGACACTTTCTGCTTTGACAGTCTGAGCCTGATGTGCAACTGAGACTCCATGAGTCACAACTTCTCTCCAACTTTCTCTTTTTGCCTCAAACTGCAAAATATCTACCTGTGCTTTACTACACATACGATGTCATAAACCTTAACAAGCAAAATCTTGCCCCTTAAACTCTGCTTTTCGATGTGGTTTGGATTTCAGCTGAAGTTCATCTTGAATTCTTGAGATGCTTTGCTATTTAAATATTGCAGCTTTTACAGAACAGAGGTGTTTTGTAACCAGCAGCCTTGCATGTGGGGTGTCAGTGGCTAGGACTGAACATCCCACTAGAACAACAGGGTAAAATAATCAGCTCAGCTGCCTGTTCCCTTAAAATACTCAATTTCCAGGTTTCTAAAGAAAACCAGGTAAAAAACTTCTTCCAGGTAAGAAATTGTGCCCCCATCATTCACATACTAACAGCATGAAGAGCAAAGGGTTCCTGAGAAGCTTCCACAAACACATTTTCAAAAGCACCCAAGCATCTCAGAAACCCTGGAATTTGTTGAAATGTTAAAATATGTACCCAGGAACTTAAAAGTCAAAGAAAATGTCAATGCAACACTGGACCTCAAAGGGTTAAGTTGTGATTGGGGTCTAAGTACTTCTCACCTGGTGATAATAAATGATATTGATCCTCATAATGGATTGACCCTAAAATAATTAAGGAGAAATTAAACTAAAGCTAGAACTTTGATCAAATGCAGGCAGCCACAAAACACTGTAGACTTGAATAGACTTGCTCAAAGTAACGCCAATTTATTAATATTTCAGCTGGGTTCTCCACGGACTGAATCCACATCCGATCCAGCGTCCAAACTTGGAGCAATGTGAATTTTAAGAAGGCTGCTCCTGTCTGTGGAAGAGAAATGGCACCTTGCAAAGAGTTCCCACTGTATTTGGATTAACGGAGATAACGTTAATTGGGAAAAACTCACTTTCAAAGCGAACCAGCACCATCCATCTGCAGCGTCCCCAGTTTCAGTTAAGTGCTTTCACACGAGGGAAGGCATTAGTTCCAGCTGCTCACAGAATCGTGAACACGTGTATAAATTACAATAAATGTGGAAAGCAAATCCCCAGCTGAATTAATACCTTCCGTAGAAAGCAGAGGCAAGGCTGGTTCTACACATAGATGTTTTACTGTACTAATTTTTTGCTTCTATATTCACAATTCCACCTGTCTCCTCCGAGGGACTGCGGATAAAGTGCAAAGCAGCTGGATTAACGCCACCTCACCAAAATGAAAACGGATTTTCTAGGGGGGGAAACACTTTCATAGAGAATTTAAATGGTGGCTTCATTTGTTCTTGTTGTTATGTGCTCAATGTTGACTTCTGTTTTGGTTTATGTTGTTCAGCCTGGAGAAGAGAAGGCTCTGGGGAGACCTTGGAGCCCCTTCCAGCCCCTCAAGGGGCTCCAGGAGAGATGGGGAGGGACTCCTGATCAGGAAGGGGAGCCCTAGGAGGAGGGGGAAGGGTTTGACCCTGAAAGAGGGGAGATGGAGCTGAGCTGTGGGGAAGAAGTTCTTTGGTGTGTGGGAAAGCACGCTCCATGTCAAGCATCCATCAGTCTCGGATGGACCCCAGAGGACAGTTTTCCTGTGCACACCGGGAAGCAGGAGCTTCAAAAATAACCAGAAATGGAGTGATGGTGATGGGAAACAAAGATACAAGTGCAAGCAGACAGGAGACATAATTCAAATGTATCCCACCCCAACAAAATCAATGTAAAAAACATCTGCACTGTATCCTTCACAGCCATTGCTCATTCCTTACCCCCTATTTATAATTGAGTCCATAACACAAACATTTTTCACTTAATTTCAGCATTTTGCTTTACCAAGTCCCATGTTTAAATTGCATATTTGGGCTACAAAGAAAAAAATGCAGTTTTTGGTGAGCGTCCTACCAGTGAGAATGAGACCAGAACCGAATAAACCACTGGTGAGAAACCAGCCACCCTGGGATCTGCAATTTGCGGCACCTTTGAAAACACTCAATGTGAAAATTGGCAAAAAAAGAGCTGAAATCCATCTGCTGACCTTACAGAAACAGGCCTTGCACTCAAACTCGTAGTTTTAGCTTCTAATTTGAAATTGCCATTTTAAAACATACCTCTGAAAGGCACGTTAGCCTTTTGTGCTGCAAACACTTTCATCCCAAGCACCAACAGTTGCATTTAGTCATCAAAATACAAATTTACTTGAGTACTCGCTGAATTGACGATTCCACCATTGCATTTTTGCACCATTTTTAAGAATCAAGTAAGAAGCACTATTAAAAAAAATTTGTTTCTTTAATCAATCAAGTCTTAAGTCTTAATCAAAACTTGTAATATGTCTTAGAGTCCTTTTTGCAGCCTCGAGTTGGTAAGTACAAATATTTCAGAAAATCTGAACTTTCAGGGTGATTTCTGAAATATTTTTTTTTTAAATTTAGCTTCCCTATATTGCTGTAACTTTTAAAGTTGTTTTTATCTCAGGCTCAGGAGAAGAATTGTCTCAGAATGCATTTAATGTAAGGAAAACAACCCCTTGTTCATTTACATTTTCTACCTCTACTTGAAGTAAAAAATACCCCAAATTTTTTAAAGCAATTGTTCAAGCAACATTTTATGCACATGTTTTCAAATAGGAATCAGTATGAATTTAGAAACCAGAACCGATTTCATGGAACCCATGAAGGGGCTGATAAAATTTAGAAGAAAAGAAAAATTTAAAGAAAATTTAGAAGAAAAGCCTTCACAATATGCATCTTAAATGTGAATTAATGCCACTGCCAGAGCAATACACACGCTGGAGCCATCAAGGGCGTTTTCTTTCCCAGGCTGAAAGCAGAAACCAAATGTCCACAGGGAGGGCAAGGAGAACAGCGTGTTCTGGCTGGAGAACCTGGTTCAACTGGATGAACCCCTTTGGAAACCCACAGCTACCGGCCCGGGGAAGGAAAAAACTGCATTTTGCACTCAGGCTTGAAATAAGAAGTCAAAAAGCCAAGGATTAAGCAGAAATACCAGCTGAAAGCTGCTGGTGTGGCACGCACCTTGGGTGTCATCGCGCAATTGCTCCACCACATCTGTCAAATCCTCCCAAGAGTCTTTGCAAACAGAATAAAAAAAAAATAAAAAAGGAAGGAAAAGAAAGAAAAAAAAGAGTCATGCAAGCTGTGATCCAACAGAAAGAGTCAAAAAAAAAAGCAGCAAGGTATAAGAAAAGGATAATTAAAAGGGAGATTTGCATAATACAAGACATAAGTCATAGTGGGAAGGGATTTGCGAGTCCAAAGGGTCTATATAGCAATAAGGGTTTTCTTTTTTTGCTTGAGAGTCAAATTCAGGTGGGTTTCAGTAAAGCTTTAGTTCTTTCTACATTAAAACAAGCCATATTTTTGTAAAGCACAGTCTAAAAGGAAAAGCAAGCAAAGCATTATTTTGTTTGTAAGACCAAAGCACTGAACTTGAGGTATTTATTCAACGTCAGCATTTTCCTCGTAGCCAGCCCCCCAAAAAACTACCCACCCCCAGCCCCGGGAGGGAAATGCAGCCACAGGTGAAAAATCGAGCAGGTTCCAGGAAAAGGACGTGCTGCGGGTGTTTTAAATAAGGTTAAACAGAGCTTGACGTGGGGAGGAGGCAGGTATCCCTGAGAGGAGCAGCCAGGACAAGGAAAACGCCCACTAATTCCAGCACGCCCACTGAATTCCCCGGTTTCCAACCCAGAAAATAAAGGCAGAGAAATAAAGTCTGAACCCTGGGGGATTTCTAGCTCCCGACTTACATGCCCCCTTCTCCCCAGGGATAATTCGCAATGGGTGGAACGTCCGAAGCCCGGGAAAGGCTCGATTCCCCCTTTCCAGGACGACAGTGCCAAAGTCCCGAGCAAAGTCCACCTGCTGCTGGGACCTCCTCCCTCCCAAGGGAAAAAAAGCCACCAGCAGCCTTCCCCTGCCACGGGAGCCAGCACTGGCTGGGGATTGCCAGCCTCACAGCCACTGCTGGTAAAGGAAAAGGGAAAGAAAAAAAAAAAGGGCTAAATATCAATATGACTAATTCAACTGACCCCCAAAAGCTTCCTACCCCTCACCAACAGCCTTCTCATCCTCAGAAAATGTTTTGTTCACATGGCTAGTTTCTTGCAATCCTTCTTCTTCACTTTTTGACTTATTCCCCTATGGATACATCTATAAATCCTTCAAGGGTGGGTGTCAGGAGGATGGGGCCAGGCTTTTCTCAGTGGTGCCCAGGGACAGGACAAGAG
>JAOTQQ010000032.1:1899963-1911229 GCA_026546715.1 Gallinago undulata
TTCCCCCTCCTCCTAGGGCTCCCCTCCCTCATCCAGAGTCCCTCCCCAGCTTTCCTGGAGCCCCTTGAGGGACTGGAGTATGAATTCAATAATATGGCAACAAAATGAACAAATACTATTTTCTGACCCTTTCTGGTACTGTAATTACAGCTTTAAAAACAATTATTTTTTCTAGAACTGACTCACAGTGTGATTGAAAGGTTCTCCAGGCTATAGTAGAAGAGCCTGAGATTGCTTGGAAGGTCACTGATTGACTACAACATGACAAGTCAAAAGAGAAGTCATTATTTATGAGAGGGAGAGAGGGAGAGAATATATAAAAATCAATCCACCTACACTAGAATGTACCGTTAAAAAGCCCAAAGCACCAAAGAGTCCAAAACCATAGGAATAAGATGGAGCAAGGTCTGAGCAGGCCTGTGCCACCGACAGGCCCATGGGACCTGGAAAAGAGATGAATTTACTGCCCCCTTGGCTCACCCTGTACTCACTACTCTGGTTCTGCTCTCCTGAGCCTGCAGATCCTCTCCCAAACCCCAGGACACGCTTCAGAGGGAGCTTTGGAATCCTCTGTCTAGTAGCCCACTGGGTGACTAAGTATTTGGCAAGCAAATCCAAACCCACGGGCTGCTGCTGCTGGAAGTAGCTGTCAAATGGAAATCAAATTATCACCTGGGAATTAATTTTCAAGCTCAAATCCTCACCGCAGTTTAAGCAGCCTCGTCCAGCAGGACATGACTGACTCGACAAGCCGGCATCAAACGGGTCAAGTGAGACTGCTTGGTGGAATTGCTCTTCGGGAGTTACTGGAAAAGGGTCAGGTGTGGAAAGATGGATCCTCCTCGCTGTAGGACAGAAGGATGCTCGGCATCCAGCCACGGGGACTCAGAACCTGGCAACGTTGGTGACCACTGGCTGGCCCACCACTGCCTGGACTGGTGACCAGTGGACCACCACTGTTGATGACTGGAGCACTGCAGAAATTCATTGTATCTCCTCTTTCCCTGCTTTTTTATTGGTAGAGCCATGTGTGGATGTCCTCTTGTGTTTTCAACACCCACAACAGCTTTCAATCCCCATTTTACCCAGTATTAAAGTGTTTTCACCACCAACCCAGATCACAAATCCTTTTCCAAGAAGAAAGGAAGATGTGTTACCCCCCTGCTTTTCAGGCTTCCCAGCCATTATAAATAACAGCACACCCTACAGAAGGGAGCTGGAGGACTTGGGATGGTTTTAGCCCCTTGACAATAGGAATAACTGCCTCATCACCCTGGGCTTTCCAAAAACCACCCCCTGACTGCAGGCAGGCACGGGCAAAACTGTCCTTTGCCAGTATGCTCCGTTTGAAAAAGCTGACTAACGGGGCTATAAGCCCCGTTTGAAGAGTAAAATCAAGATTCATTGTATCACTGAGCACACACGGTGGTACCTTCCTTCCCGAGACATACACACCTGATCTCTCCATCTTAAAACACACCAACAATTCCGTACAAATCTGCCTCAAAGGGGCGGGTTACGAAAGACGCCGCAATTCCTAAGGGCGCTCTGAAGCACCGGTTGGGCTTTCTGATATGTCAGATGGCATCCAGGTTTCTCCAGGAAGAGCATCTTGCCCCGGAGACACCCCCTGCCAGCCGGTGCGGCGGTGGGGACATCGCGATGGCCACGGGGTGGGGGGAGATGGCTGGGGCAGGGAAGAGGAGACCGTACCTTCATGGGTAGGCTCCGGGTCGGGCGTCAGGGAGATGTCGTCCAGCTCCCGCAGGCAGAGCCACTCTCCATCCATCGAGACGCGGAATTTGCAAAGATAGATGGTCTCCATGGCAGCCTGAGTGATCTTGTCGGTGGTGGGGGTTGGCATGTCGCTTTGAGGCGTCAGAGCAGACATGATGACTCAGCTGGTACAACAACAACGAGGGGGGGGGGGGGGAAACGATAAGGACTAAAAAGAAAAGCTTGTCTGAAGAAGAAAATGAGAAATACCTCGCTGTTAAAAGGGCAGGTATGCTCAGGATGGCACAGCCCGCTCTGGCCTTTTTCACATACAAAGCAAGGTAAAAGCGCTGCTCCTTCGGGCTCGGCTCGTCCCCCTTCCTTGCCTCCGACTGCCGTCGTCTTCAGCTGCGCTAGAGGCTATCGATCCTGAGCGACCACAGGAAAACCAGCTCCTGCATCAAAGGCAGGAGGGGGGGAAAAAAAAAAAAATCCTAAAAAAAAATATTAAATATATATATATAAAAAGGAGGAAAAAGAATGGCTTCCTCTGACGATTACCCAAGCGAAAACAAAGGAAGAGGGCAGGGAGAGGTATCCGAGGCTTGCCGAAATCCAAGTGCTGTGGTCCCTTCCTCGCCGGCGAGCGCCGAGGGGGTTGGCTGTGCGCAGCGAGCAGGGTGTCGGCCAAAATGGCTGACTAATGAACTGAACCGAAAATTCCGGCTCATGTGACCGGCTGCTCCCAGCGCCGGGCGAGCGGATTCCCAGGATGCTGCTGCCACCGCTGCTGCTTCCTCAGAGGCTGCCGAGGCAGGGGATGGCAATTAGGGGGCTCGTCAGCCCTGGCACCTCCTCGCCAGGCAATTAGGGAGCGCCGGGTGGGTTTCTCATCCCTCGCCTCTGGAAAATACAAAGAGGCATCCCTATTCCCTTCCCAGTGTCGGGATGTCACTGCAGGGATGGGACGAGCATCTTTGCTTTGTGTGCACCTCGCCCTTTGGCTTTTATTCGCCTCTCAGCTCAAATTTCCCCACATGCCAGGAAAAAAAAAAAATAAAATGTTAAGATGGATTTATCCTCTCCGGGAAACAGCGAAGGAAGAGAAAAAAAAAAAAAAAAAGATTGGGGTCTAAGAATTGGAGGATTAAGCTCTTTTGGGAGGGCACGCACACGCGGAAGGGGGGGAAACACGGCGGAAAACTACAGCTGCATGCCCAAATCTCACACTTTGAAAACCTCACTTGAAAATCAGGACCACTCGGGTGGGGCTGATGAAAACGTATTTACAGAGAAAAGAGCTTTTTTTTCAACCTCTCAAAAATAAGAGGACAGCACTGCATTGTCCTGTCCTTTCCTGGCCAGGTGAATTTCCTCCATGTGCCCAGCCCATGCTGTCCCATCTCTAGGGGACAAGTGGTCCCCTGGTCAACAGGGGGTACATGGTACCACCACCCACTTCCACCACAGCACAAGGCAACAATAAATTAGCTCAGCTCATTTTATTCCTGGGTGGCCCCAGCATATTTGTGGAGAGCAGATACATAGCATCCATCCGAACCGGACCTTTCCTGTCCCCCCCCGGTGTGTAAATTCAGAAAAGGCTGATTGCTCCCCAAATAAGTGTGTTGATAGGAACATATGAATGATTAATACACGTGCAGGCTCCTTTATGCCATATTCTCCACATTTTTTGTTTCCTAAAGAAATAGTCTAAAGGATTTGTGTCTTTTCTCAGGGATGCAACAACCGATCCCTGGAGAGAAAATTCAGCATCCTAATACATATAGCTTCTGGGGAAAAAAAAGCACCCATCATATAAAAAAAAAAACTCATAAAACCAGAAAAAAGGGGGTTAAGAGCTGTTACTTCTAACAGGCAAGAGGAAGCAGTTGCTTTCAGTGGAGGCTGCCTAACATTTTGACTCAGCAACTCTTCCTCCCCCCATCAGACTAAAGCAAACAAAGAGCCAAGAGGCACATTATTACAGCCACGCAAAGGAGAATTATTTCACAAACGACAACAGTTACCGTTGTTCCTTCTCCCTGGGAGAGAATGGGGTTTATAAATCCTGCTGACAGCATTTTAGTTCATATATTTACACATCCTTCCACCAATGACAGCCTCTAGTTTTAGAGTTTACGTTGCACCGCTCCCAAAACCAGTGAAAGTCGCCATAAACCAACAGCTCCAGGAGAGCAGACCTCCCCCAACCTTCTGAAAGGGTCCAAACAAACAGCAAATAATCAAAATAAACCCCCTAGAACCAACAAGAGTACCATAAGCTGCTGTGCAAGCTATTATCCCACATATCCAATTACCAGAGAGTTTAATTTCTTTGTTTTGAAATGATTAGGGATACAAACAGGATTAGGTGTAACCTTGCGGGCTCCTGCTTCCCAACATGGGTCTGGCAGCTGAATCCAGCAGGAACGACCCACATACCAGAGGCTTCTTAAAAAAAATAAATAATTAAGTAACTGTTCAACTCTGACCATTTTAATTTCGTACCATTCGTTTCTTCTTAACATGAGGAAATAAAAGAACCCCAGACTGCCTCTTCCTGCTCATTTGGATTTGCAGGCTCCTTTATGCCATATTTCTGTTGTGAATACGCCAGGGGGATACTTAACACACCTGAAAAGTGGTTTTCAACTTTGATTAATTTCAGTTTATTAGTACTTTTTGCCCAAAACAAAGCTTCGGACATAACACACAGATTTTGAACAACTGCCACCTTAAAAGAAACCGAGCTACTTCCCCTCAGAACTTATTTTTCTTGCAGAGTTTTGACAGGGGTATTTGAAGAGCTAAGAGCCCTTCAACTGTCCAGAGGAGACAGCAACCTGCAGGTTCCATCCAGTACCTGGTGGAGTTTATACCTACAGGATAAAAATCCACAACTTGCCTTCCCAACAGAGCTTTCAGGATAACTTAAGGCAAGTGGAAAAACAGTAGGAAAAGCAGATAGTGACCATATGTCAGCTACAGTGCTGTGGAAAAATAAAAACTCTATTCAGAAAACAAAAAAAAACAAAATCCCAAACAGGAACTACTACCCTGTGACTTACTGACCTGTGAACCTTTTATCACCACCTGGAAAACAGGAGAGAAACCTGCCCCTACCCCCATCCTGCACCTCAGAGTAATAAATCAACGTAGCATCTCATAAAGAAAACAAAAGAAAGGTATCAAATATTTGCATTTTCACAAAGCTTTTGATAAAACAACCCCGCAGCTCAAGGCCAAGCGATAACGCTCCATCTCAGGGCTCAATGAGACAAAAAGGACAAAAGAAAACCAAGCGGAGGCATTAATGAAGAGGAGGTTTATTAACACAGAATCACTTTCTCAATCTCAAACGAGTCCAACAGCCTTGACTGGTCCCACACACCCCTCCTATCAGCCACGCTTTGGCAAAGGTGGGTGGAGGCTTGGGCTACGTTATGAAACAGGGCTTTTTCTTTCCCCCCCCAAAAAATATGTTTTCAAGATAAAAGAATTAGAAATTGACTGTGTTGGAAAGTTAAGACTAATCATTTCAAAGCAAAGCACTGCATCAGCCACCAATATCTGAAAGCTCAGCTCTCCTGGAAAGTATTTTTAGTTTTACAAAGTGAATAAATCAGAATAAATCTAAGCAGTAAAATCTGAATGAATTCCCCAAACAACCTTTTGGACACCACGGGGGACCTTTGGGTGGAGTTTGACTTCCAGCACCAGCGAGCTGAGTTTCAATCATAAGGAGAAAGCTTTCCCCCAACGCTGCGTGGGGACTGCAAAGCAGCCAGACAGCAAAGCTGGCAGAGGAGATGAGAGCTCCAGGTGACTGCGCTGCCTCGGGGTATTTCAGATTTAAAATTCACATATATGTGGATCCATAAAAAAAACAACCACTAATGCTATAGAAATGAGAACCTCTGCCCGAGGAAACTGCGCAATGAGCTCTGAAGCAGCTGCTCGGTGTGTCTGAGAGAGACGGAGATGCCAGAGGTGACCCCGCACCAAGAGGGTAAGAATTCTGAAGAACCCCAAACCTTTCTATCGCAGCCTAAGCCAAGCACGATCCACGCTCTGGCAGGTTTGCCTAAAGCCTGTGGCCTGTCTGCATCCGATCAGACAGCCGGAGTGCCTGGTCCAGTAAGGCAGCTCCCAGGTTTTTAAGCCAAACTCTTCTGATTTTCCTATTTTCTGCCCCCGTTCTTGCTCGACACGTGAAAAACCTCTTCCCAGCAAACGCAGGAAAGCAGAAGTCGCCTTCAAGCCCTCTCTCCATTTCGGCTGCAACTCTGCCATCCAACCACATCATCTCCAACGACAGTGACACCAAAGACAGGAGTGGGCAAAAGGAAGTTTAACAACCCAAAAGCCAGTGACACAATTTCTTAATTTGTGGAATAAGTGACAAACCATTTGGGTTTGGTTTTTTTTTGCATCTACCTTCCATGAAATACAGAGATATTATTTAAGGATTCTCATAATTAAGGGTACAATTAAAAAACAGGAGGGAAAAACCTACTGGAAGTATCACAATATCTGGGAAGCTTTCACCAGGAATGGTGTGAGGATAATCTCCGATTTGTCTCAGTTTTATAAAGAACAAAGTGGGGGTTTGTTTTGCTTTGCTTGGGTGGTTTGGGTTTGGTGGTTGTTGGCTTTTTTTTTTTTTTTGAGACAGCATAATCAAGTTGCTTTTACTATATTTAAAAATAATTCTAAGGATTTACTGCAGCTCAGCATCTTTAAATAAATCTTGTTCCTTCTGTCATGAATCATCGGTATTGAGAAAAGCAGGGGCTGCTGGCATGGAAAGCTTTTGCTGTCTCCCTCCCTCTTGCCTTCACCTGATGTTTGGAACCATCTCACCTCTCTTACCTCGTAAATAAGAAACCTTAGAAAGATTAGTTAGAAGGGAAAAAAATATTTGAAAGAAAAATCTGTAGAGAAAATAAAGTTGAAATAGAGCCACCTTCTTATGATTTCATTCTCTGTTATCACATCTTTGTTATTGCACATTCTTCATTTACATCTGTCACTGGGCTTCAGGTCCCCAGCGCTTCAAATAAACCTCCAAAATATTCTGAATTACCATCTTTGGAGTGTATTGGTCACTACCTCTACTACAACACATGTCAATAGTGAGTCGTTATTTTCATTACTACTCGAGGAAAGGACAGCCTTCAGGCACCGAAGGAGGAACTCGTGATCCAGGAGGAAACACCATGCACTTAAATTGCTGCTTTCAGTTTACAGCCACGTAGAGAAGGAAGGGCATTCATAGAGTGTATCACTTCTTATCTTTCATACACACACAGGATGCAAAAATAGCCTTCCTCACACTCCTCAGTTTATCTTAACTCTAAAAATAACTCCTGTGCTGAAGAATGGAGGGAAGCAGGCATGAACAATTGCAGAATCACACAATCATAGAATGGTGGGACCAAAAGGGACCTCTGGAGATCATCTCCTCCAACCCCCTGCCAGAGCACGTCCACCCACAGCAGGTCCCACAGGAACGTGTCCAGGCAGAGTTTGAAAGTCTCCAGATGGAGACTCCACCATCTCTCTGGGCAAACCTCTGCCAGGGCTCTGCCACCCTCACAGCAAACAAGTTCCTCCTCAGGTTCAGATGGAACTTCCCATGTTCCACTTTGTGCCCGTTTCCTCTTGTCCTGTCCCTGGGCATCAATGAGAAAAGCTTGGCCCCATCCTCCTGACACCCACCCTTGAAGTATTTATAGGTGTTGATCAGATCCCCCCTCAGTCTGCTCTCCTCCAAAGACCCAAGTCCCTCAGCCTTTCCTCAGCAAAGAGATGCTCCAGGCCCCTCAGCATCTTTGTAGCCCTCTGCTGTCCCCTCTCCAGCAGTTCCCTGTCCTTCTGGAACTGGGGAGCCCAGAACTGGACCCGGTGCTCCAGATGGACTCACTTCAGATGCCGTGGCAGAACAAGAAGCAGATCAGGAGCAGTGGATGCTGAGTTGCTAAAGGTTATGGCAACCAGAATTCATGATACTGGAGAAGAGCCTGTGAAACAGGCCACCCAGGAGCCTCAACAGCCACCACTGTCTTTATAACCCTGATTAACACCACACTGCGCTTTTTCACACAGGAGAAAAGGAAAAATAAAACCCAAAAAACCAAACTAAACCAGGGGTGATGAAACAAATTGATTTACAGACAGAGAAACAGAGTCCAAGACACCACGCAAGTAGATGTTGACTTCTGTTCCTTTCAGACACTGCTGTCACCACGTCTGTCACCCGGTCACCGAGCGGGCTTGGACACATGATACGGCACAGGCAGCTACTGCCTCCGAGACCGAAAAAGAACAAGGCAACTTTAATATAGATTTTTAGAAGGCTTTTTTTTCACCAAGCTCACCTGAAGAGCTGCGGCAGAGTAAGGCTAACACCTCAGGGATGAAGTGAGATCTTACACCAACTCCTTGTGAACAAACCTGCTGATCTCAACGCCTCGGTTTTGCCACATCTGCACAGAAACCTTCTAACAGGGAAGTTTGAACAGAAAAAGCATGTTGGCTGGGAATAAATCTGTTTCTTAAAGGCTTCTTTTCTATCAGAGATCAGTAACCTTACATGCACGTCACAGGACTAAAGTGGGTGAAGATTTCCTGGCTAGTGGAAAAAAAATACATAAGAGTAAAGGTTTTGACAGAAATCTATCAGTTTAAACAACTCATCGGGGAGGGAGGTTTGGACTGTGGACAAAAAGTTTGCAGTCAGAAGCAGCCCTTCACACGGCTCGAAACAAAAGTTAGGTCATTGCATCTGCTCTTGGCATTACAGAAATTGCCTACAGCTCTGCTGAGTAATGGCTTAAATAGAAGTCCATTAGCTTCGAGATAGAACACCGAAAAAAAAAAAAAAAGAAAAGAAGATAATCAGCTAATGTGTGAGCAAACACTCACCTGGGATGTAGGCAGGAGGAGACAAAGCAAAGGCAAACCAGCTCAGTCGCCCACACCTTTGGCCCAAGCCCAGGAGATGAAGCCACTGGCTATCTTCCAGACACATGGATGGAGAAGGGAAGATAGATCTCTCCTACCTGCACCCACACACCTAGTGTTTGTTTGTTTTTAAAGCACATGCAACTCCTTCTTGCTACTCCAGCCTAGCCAAGTGCAACAGGACAAGAGAATCACAGAACGCTATGGGGTTGGAAGGGACCATCTCCTCCAACCCCCTGCCATAGCACGGTCACCCAAAGCAGGTCCCACAGGAACATCTCCAGGTGGGTTTGCAATGCCTCCGAAGAAGGAGACTCCACCACCTCTCTGGGGAGCCTCTGCCAGGGCTCTGCCACCCTCAAAGTGAAGAAGTTCCAGCTCATGATGAGATGGAACATCCCATGTTCCAGTTTGTGCCCGTTCCCTCTTGTCCTGTCCCTGGGCACCACTGAAAAAAGCCTGGCCCCATCCTCCTGACACCCACCCTTGAAGTATTTATAGGTGTTGATCAGATCCCCCCTCAGCCTTTTCTTCTCCAGACTCAAAAGCCCCAAGTCCCTCAGCCTTTCCTCAGCAGAGAGATGCTCCAGGCCCCTCAACATCTTTGTAGCCCTAAGTCCCAAAGGTCGCCCACACCTTCAACCCAAGCCCAGAAAATGAAGCCACTGGCTATTTTCCAGGCGGGTGGATGGATGGAAACAGGAAGAGGTCTCCTACCTGCACCCACACACTTAGTTTTTGTTTGTTTTTTAAAGCACGTGCAACTCCTTCTTGCTACTCCAGCAAGTGCACCAGGAGAACGTTACAAAGAACCTTCAGGAGCAGAGAACTATTTTCCACCCAACACGCTCCCCACACACCCGGCCAAGGGGCCAGCACACCATGTCCTCCCCCCGGCTTCCCTCAAGAAGCTTCACCCCGAGCCGAGGGCGGCTTGGTGGCTTCCCCAGGGAGCACCAAACTCGTCCCACCACCAAAAAAAGGGGAGACCCCCACCACCACCACCACAGCGCCGGTTTTGGCGGGATGGCGGGGTCAGCGCCGCTGTCACCCGCTGTCCCTTTCCCTCACGCACAGGGAGCCCCTTCCCTCAGGGGAGCCGCCAGGCCACCATGACACACACACACACTCCCCCCGCCTTCCTGCCGGCTCGGGGGGCGTGCTTTGGGGGGGAATCCCTCATTTCCAGGGGAACAACCCCATTTCCAGGGGAACAACCCCATTTCCAGGAGCCCACCGCGGCCCGCGCCGCTCCCTCCCTCAGGCGGGGGCAGCCCGGCCCTCAGCCCTGCCATGACACCCCCGGCCCCGCCGCCGCCGCCGCCCCGGGGAGGAGCCCCTCAGCTACTCACGGCCGCCGGTGCCGCCGCTTCCCTCCGTCCCCGGGTAGCTCAGCACCAAGACGGGCAGGGCGGCCCCGCCGCGGGCTGCCGGGGGTCTCCACACGCCGGGCGGGGCGGCGGCGGCGCCTCCATGGCCGGGGTAGAGGAGGAAGAAAGGCGCCGAGATGGGCGCTTCGTCCTCCTCCTCCTCTTCTTCTCCTTCTCCCGCCGCCGCCGCAGATTCCCCGGGCTCGTCCCGCCGCTCCATGGCGGGGGGCAGCTCCACGCCGGCCCCGTCCCGGGAACTTTCCGCCAGCGGGGAGAGAAGAGGAGCCCGCTCCGCCTCCGCCATCGCCGCCCCGGGCCCCGCCTCGCCCCGCCCGGGAAGCAGGGCCGCGGCCCGGCCTCCGCCCCCGCTGCGGCGGCGGGAAGCTGAGGGGGGGGACCCCCACACACCGCAGGACGGCGACACGGCGGTGTTTCCTTCTCCCGGGGAGCCCTCCCCCCGTTTCCCTCCGAACCCCTCCCGGTAACAGCGACGTACCTGAGGCGGAGAGCGGCGGTGCCGATACGGCGGCGGCGGCGGCGCTGGCCCGGCCTGGCCCCGGGGGGAGTAGCTTGTCCCCCCCTGCCCGGGCCACCGCCACCACCCCCTCATCCCCAGCCACCACTGCCACCCCCCTGAAGGAAGATCACAGAAATCCGACAAGAAAGGGGTCACCCCGCTCCTGGGGGGTCTCCAGGGAATACAGAGGGGATCTTCCCCCCCCTCCCACCCCCTTTTCTAAAGGTTTTTGGGTTTGTTGGTTTGGGTTTTTTTTCTCTCCACACCTTAAAGTTTTAACCCTTAACCTTTGCTTTTTCATCCCTGATAAAAAAAAAAAAACAACAAACTAACAAACCCACAAGGCACCTCCTAGCACCAACTCCCCGTCGCCTGGGGGGCAGCGGTTCCAAAGCTATTATATTATATTATATTATATTATATTATATTATATTATATTATATTATATTATATTATATTATATCCCCATTGTGTATTCCAGGCAGCATTTTCCGTCCCTCTGACAAGGAGTGACAACAGAAGGTCCAACCATATTCCTTACTCAGTGGTAAGGAACTACCGGAGCAGTGACAGAACCACCAGACAGGCAACACCATGGGAATTCCACTTACAAGGTGATCATAGAATGGTTTGGGTTGGAAGGGACCTTAAAGATCATCGAGTTCCAACCCCCTGCCCTGGGCAGGGACACCTC
>JAOTQQ010000032.1:1937646-2036110 GCA_026546715.1 Gallinago undulata
TTGTATTTCCTTTATACAAGTTATTTCTTTATCTCCACGTGTCAAGCTCAAGACAGGAGAATGCATTTAAAGAGCAAGCTGTATAGAATCGTTGTTTTACAGCATGTCAGCCTATGAAGGTGACTTCGAGTTAAAAGACAAGAAGTTAATCTGTTACAATTTACTTCTTTCCTGCAGCTTTTTCTTTTTAATTTCTACCCCTTCGTTCAGAGATTCCTACAGCCTCATCAGAGAGGTAAGTAGAAAGAGCAGAGTAGTAGATAACACTGCTGGTCCATCAAGTCACATGTACAGTCAGCTCTTAAGAGCTGTACAAGGAGTACTCCAGAGAGTGGGGATGAGGGAAGACCTGTGTCTGGCTGTACCGCCAGAAGTGTAAAGTACTTTTAGGGCAGGTGTGTGCACTCAATGCTCCTTATCTGAGCACCTGAGAAACTCCAGCAATGGAATAAAATGAATTTGTTTGCCCTTGCAAATCCTGACCAGTTGAGCAAGGCGTGACTGCCTTTTGCTTCTTTTACAGATCTTTTACTCTGGTTCTAGAACATTTCTTTTGTCTTATCTGGCTGCTAAGGGTCTGCACTGCTGCAGGGGTGAAGACCAGATCAGTGCTCTCCCACCAAGCATTAGGAACTTAAATGGTTTTGAGACTTAGACTGGGCAGCTTCTTAATTTGCTGGGTTGGTGGATGTGTTTATTGACCAGAGCAAGCTGCAGCCATGTGCTTTGGCATCATCTTCCCACTTTTTCTTTTCTTCCAGAAGTTACAAAGATTCTCCTGTTTGCTGCACAAGCTTCACATCAGCTAGTACCACCTGAGGTCAGTACTTCACGTGTCTGTGGTGATGTTAAGAAGGAACAGCATGGGAATATAACGGAGTGCATTCGTGGGGAGGGGGAAAAGGGAATCTCAAGACCCTCTGTCTTGAAAAGCTTATGGTAATTTTGGCTACTTCTGCAAGTTCCAAGGGATTGTTTTGTACAAAGGGGGGAAAAAAACCCACACATGTCTGTCTTAATTTCTGCAAGAGCATTTCTGTCTAGAACATTTGCTGGCTATAGTGACAGATCCTGAGCTCTATCTTTTGTGAAAAGGGGTCTGTTGTCTCTTAATAATATGCAGTCACTTTCACAATTTAATTAAATATGCAGTAAGCTTATTTAACCTTTTTTTTCTATTTTTTCAGATTATCCAGTCAGTGTTAATGACCATTGCCAACAACTTTGTCACTGACAAGAATTCTGGGGAGGTCATGACTGTAGGGTGGGTACAGAATCTTACAAAAACTAAAACTTTCTAATGTGGAACAGTATTTTTCTTTTCTAAACCACCTGCAACTTACTCCTGTCATTCATACTATGCTTTCAAAAACCTGTTTGAATAAAAACAAGTTAGGACATAAACTTCCCTTATTTTTGTTGGCAGTGTTTTAAATTCCCCAGAATGATAGGTTTCTGTGCTTAGTGCTGTGAGTTAACTTTTCTGGATTTCATGATGGTGTTGTTTTTTTTTCTATTCTTTGTAATTTGGTCTTTTATTTTAATTCCTTCCTGGATATTGTTGTTTCTTCTTTGAGGGCAGACCTCTCATCTAAATCAAATACTCTGTATTTAATCTGAATTGAGGGGCTAGCATCATAGTTCAGGACTTTAACTTTGTGTTGAGAATTAAATTTCTTGTCAGTAGTGAAATTTCAATGTTGCTCTTAGTGGAAATGTAATTTACTTTCTTTGACGAGTCAAGAGAAGTATTTGTGAAAGCTCTGCTGTAAATGGAGAGGAGAATAATCAGTAAGTGTAGGAGAGAGCTGAACTGTCCTTGAGGATGAAGCACTCAACAGGGGCAGACTGCTGTGTGTAGATGCATTGTGAATATTTTGTGAGCTATTCCTGTTCCTCTTGGCATGGTTTTAATCCAGGTATTTAGCGTACTAAGTGTGTGCATGAAGATAGTTTAAAAGGCAACTTGTGTGAGTGCACAGACTTCTGTTACATTGTCTTTGGCCTGCTCATGGTTGACATGAGCTGGTTTTTATTTTTTTCCTTTTTTTTCTCTCCCCTGGTGACTGTTTGGCTGCTTTTCCTGCCTGCCTGGGCCCGGACTTCACTTGCAGGGTCCTGAGGCCTAGGATCAGTCAAAATAATAGCTAGAAAGTAGAACATGGGCCAAAGGTGGAGGGGTTTGAAGAACCATGGCGTAGAGAGCTCTTTGTGCTGTTCTTCCTTGTTACACTAAATGTTGTATAAATGCTGTATTCAGGTTCTTCAAGCTCCAGATAATTCAGTCTATTACTAGGCCAGCTGGAGTCTCTCCTAACTGTAGTGTTCAGAAAATAATTTGCTTCCAATTTTTTAGAATCAATGCAATAAAAGAAATCACTGCGAGATGTCCATTAGCCATGACTGAAGATCTGCTCCAAGACCTTGTTCAGTACAAGACTCATAAAAATAAAAGTAAGTGTATTACATGCATATGACTTCTAAATTTTTTTTCTCCCCTATCATGTGGTCCTCCTAGCCTTCATAATAGTGATGTCTTTAATTATTTTTTATATGGTCTGAGAGACATCAGTTTTGGTGTCTCTTAAATTTCTCTATATTTTGAGTGTATATACACAGGACACAAAACAGTCAAGGGTAGTTATGGCAGGGGAACTAATTAACAAAACTGATCAGTTTGCGCAGAATTCTGCTTCTCTGTACTTATTCTTGACTTTTTTTTTTTCCTGGGTAGATGTGATGATGTCTGCAAGAACTCTGATACACCTTTTCCGTTCTCTGAATCCAGAGATGCTGCAGAAGAAATTCAGGGTAAGAATTGTTTTATGTGCATTGCATTCACCATGAACATAGGCTCATGTGCTCAAAAATTATGATGAGACCAGTTCTTGTAGCTTCTTCTCTGAGGTGGAATCATGCCTGCATTCTTCCCTTGCCTGTTCCCTTGCTGCCTTTTGATGTTGTGTGCTCTTATTTCAAGATTCCTTTAGTTCTAATTTATTGAACTTATTGACAGAAGGATCATGCAGAAGCTTGACTATTTTCCTAGAGTTCGTTCAACTTTTTAGTAATTTGAGCTATTTTCTGATTTCATCAGGCATAATTTATCTTTTGCACCCGTACTTTCTTCTCCAAATTTTTTCAGAGATTTGTGGGCATTAAAATAGCAGCCTGCTTAACATGTGGTTTGTTAACTTACAGGGTAAGCCTACTGAGGCCTCATTAGAAGCCAGGATTCATGAATATGGAGAACTGGATGCCAAAGATTATGTTCCAGGAGCAGAAGTACTGGATGTTGAGAGTCAAAAGGAAAAGGGAGGAAACAAAGAGGAAGGTTAGCCTTTTTTTTCCTTTACCACTTCTATTTTGAGCATCATTGTCACTATGATTTATTTGGACATAAAACTTGGTGTTGGTGAGTTTCACTTGCTGCTGTCACATGACCCTTATATGTCATGTTTCTTATGCATGTGAATGCAACGATTAGTATAACAATGTCTTAGCTTCGGTTTCTGAAGCTGGTAACTTTAGCACATCAGTCTGTTTGAACAGAAGTGAGGAAGAGCAATGCGTATACTGGAGAAAATAACAGCTATTAATTGCATTGCTACCCTCCTTGGTTTAGATGGCAGGGAGTGGGGAACACCATTACTGAACAGTGTAGTGATTAGCATCTGTAAACTACTGTGTTTCTTCAGAAACTGTCCCAAATGCACTTTGTTCTGTGGATCTTTTAACTTCAGATGAGAGTAAAACTTCATGGTACAGGCTGCTGTGACTCTGATTTAACCAAGCTGCCCTGGGTATTTTCTGTACTTGGCTTGGTTTTAAGGGAACAAGATGCATGTAATGCATTTCCTGTAAAGGCTCTGATAATGATTGTTCCAGCTTTGATGAAAACTCATAATAAGTAAGTGTATTCAGGTGAATGCAGCACACAGTAATGGAGAAATGTACCAGCTGTTTTAAGCAGTCTGTTGTAGGAGTGAGTGTATGTGTGTTTTCAAAGATGTCACACTGCCATATGCAGTTATCTCTATAAAAATCAGTGGCTATAACTGAATGTGCATGTGATGTGGGTGCACTAAGGAAACAGTGAGGCTTTTTGCACAGGTCTGAATCAGTTACGAGCTGGATGGAATTTGGTAGCTGAACTTGCCAGTGGGAAAGCATGGGAGCTGCTGGTCTGTTCAACTGTGGATGTCTTCTAAAAATCATTAACAAATACCAATCAGCTGTATGAAGTATCTTATATCTTTGTAATGTCTGTGTAGTCCTAGGGCTGGGATGCTGAGACCCTTGCCTGCTGAGACAGCTTGCCTGTTTGGTAAGCAAGTCCCTGGGCATAAATGCAGACAAGTGATGAAAGGCAGTTGAGAGCTTGTAATCCAATCTTAAATTCTTTCAAACTCAAGCAGTTAAGCTGAATCTGTATGAACAGCTCCGTGTGCTTTTTCCCCTGGGCAGATGGATGGGAAAGTGCTAGTCTGAGTGAGGAAGAAGATGATGAAGACGGAGAATGGATTGATGTGCATCACTCCTCAGATGAGGAGCAGCAAGAAGTAGTAAGTTCTAAGTGTCTTCTACCCCAAATACAAATGAACCTTGTGAATAGCAGATCAGATTCTCTTGCTTAGTAGCTTCACGTGGCTGCTTATAAATAACTACGTACAGGGCTGCGGTGTAACTTGACCAGAACCAGTGAGGTTGAAGTACTCTTTATGACCTGTGTTGAAGTATGGGTGTTGCTAGGGTGAGGGGAGAGATGGGAGAATTCTGTCCCAGTGCTAAATTCCTTCAAAGCTATGATATTTACATGAGCACTTTTACTCCCTCTGAAATATGGAGTGGATGTGCTTCTTTAAAGGCTGTGAAGAATCCTAACAGCTGGTTGTAGCATTTCCCAACAATATTGCCTGTACAAAAGTATTTGGGAGGCAAGCATCATGGATTGTGGTATAAAAATGGTTTGCAAAGCTCTTGATAATTCTTTTTTTTGTACTTTTTTTCAAAAGGCAGAGAAGGTGAAAAGCATGCCCATAGAGGAACGAAAAGCCAAAGCTGCAGCAGTCAGTACAAGCAGGCTGCTAACTCAAGAAGAATTCCACAAAATACGTCTTGCTCAGCTTTCCAAGGAACTTAATTCTGCACCTGGCAAAGCTGCCAAGAGGAAAAATATTGAAATAGATGAAGAGGAGGAGGGCAGGTAGGTTATGGACTATTGATTTGTGTTTTCTCTTCCCTATAATCTGGTGATACAGCTTTTAATTGTAGCAGGGCAAAGAGTTCTACTGTTGGCCAGTGTCTCTTAGTGACAGATGGCAAATGGCCAGACAGCCTAGAATGGATCCTGACCTGGGGGATTTCTTTAAACCTGTGGGGGAAGGGAAGAACAGATGGGAACTATGGGACTGTTTTCTTTGTTCAGAGAAATAGGGATGGTTTTGGTAGCAATAGTAGCATGGTTGTATCTCCAGAAATTCTTGAACTTTGCGGTTAAAGCAGGACTTGAAAAACATAATGAGAGACTAAAAACAGTAAGGGTTGTCCCAAGCACAAGGAGTAGTCTGAGAGAAAGAACAAGAAGTGAAAGTTTATAGGAAGTAAGTGGTGTAAAAGATGGGTGAGAGACAAAGGGTCAGGAAGGCATCTTGTTTTTCTTGCAAGATGAAGTTTGGTATGTGGACTTACGTCCTATTTTTGTGTGTGTAGGGGAGAGTTGCTTTCACTCAGAGATATTGAACATCTGCATAAGAAGCCTAAATCGGACAAGGAGACCAGATTGGCAACTGCAATGGTGAGGAACTATTTTATATCCTTTGTTTTTCTAGATTTGGTTTTATGTTTGTCTCCTGCAGAGGGAGGAGGTGGTGGGGTTGCATCTGTAAGACTGGTGTCCAGCTGCCACCTGCCTTTTGAGAAATGTTTTGTATGGTTTTTCTCTGTTGCATCTTGGTTGTTACAAATAGCGTCTTGCTGGCCACAGATGACAATGAAAATAGAGAGACAACCGATTTTCACTGTGATTTAAGAATTACAGCCAGCATGGAAGAATGCGTGTGGCATAAGCAGAAGGTCATACGCAACCTGGATTTACTGTTACTGCTATAGAACGTGTCACCTTAGTAGCTGATATCAACTGTAGGGAAAGGAAAATCACCCTCTGTTAATATATTATATTGTCTATTCTAGGCTGGAAAAACAGACAGAAAAGAATTTGTGAAAAAGAAAACAAGAATTAACCCATTTGCCAGCTCTTCCAACAAAGAAAAGCAAAAGCACAAGAACTTCATGATGATGAGATACAGCCATAGTGTCCGGACGAAAAATAAGCGTTCTTTCAGGGAAAAGCAGGTAATATTAAATATTGAAAATAGATGGGGCAGTCTGAGCAATAAGCTTACAATGCAGGTGAAGTGCTGTGTATCCTGTGCCTTCAGTCATTGCTATTTACTTTGATTTAATTGCTGGGAGGGACTGTGGGCTAGGTGGTTTCCCTTGAATCCAACCCAGAGGATCCTATCAGATGGCCTTGGTGAAGAATGCTTTTGTCAGTCTCTTCTCTTTAATAGGCATTGAGGACCAAGCCCTGTTGCGAAGTCATGTGTAGGTTAGGAAGGCAATGATAACGTGGTTCAGGTTTTTTTTTTGTTTGTTTGTATAAGTTAAAGATGATCATATTAGAACCCTGACTATAATCCTGTGATAGAAGAAACTTTTCCTTGGTATGGAGGAGTTGGTTTTCAGAACAAGCTCTTAGTGTGTTTCTTCACTCTCCATATTCTTTCTTTGACCTTTCTCCTGTTAGGGACTTGCCTGTCCTGGCCTTGAGGTCATCTAATAGCTTGTCACAAATGCTTGAAGCACAGACATGAATGGTATTTATTACCTATTTGAAACTGTTTAGAAAAAAATAGTTTCATTTTTAGCCTGCCACAGTAGTTTCACAGTGTGCTGTTCTCATTGGTGAAGCCTCTGCCCTCTGCTGGTTCCTCAGCCTTAAGCCTGGCCATGGGGCCGGTGTGGGATTCAGGTCAGCCCTTGTGATAGGACATACAAGCTACAAACATGTATTTGGCAGTCCAGTTACTGCCAAACGCGGTCCCCCCAGGCAGCTGTGCCAAGGGTAGCTGAAGGGATACCTGAAAGGCAAGGCAGAAACTTCAGCAGATGACTTTGCTACTGAAGGCATCAGGCAGGGAGCCCACATAGCTCCGCCAGGTGACTGGCAAGAATGGAGTGTGGGCAGGAAGCCCCCCTGCTCCTGTGATACACCTCCATTGGAGCTACTGCCTGAAATGTGTGTGGCAGTTGTTGCCAGAGCTCTGGTGCAGGCATATTGTCTTGCCTTCCTGTGTGTCACCTTGGCAGGGTAAATCTGTGCTAACAACAAATATCTGCGTTCAAATCCTTTTATCTAACCTGGCAGATGGCCGGTCTAGGATTTTACAGGGTGTTATGAAATTGAACTCCTTTGAACATGTTCCAAGAAAAACTTCTAGAATAATCCAATTATGCAGGGTTCTTGTTTCTGTGTGGTGCTAATTTGTGTGTCTTCTTGCTGGGTTCTGTCTTGTGCTAGAGTGCATTCAGGGGCTTCTCTTACAAACTCTCCTTTGAGTAGTTGTTTCCGGGATCATATCATTAGGATAATGTATATTTGTCTGCAGTTTGTTGCCTTAGGAGCTGCAAGACTGAAACTGTTTGTAGGCTCAATAGAGAGAACAGGTCTTAAGTGTTTCTGTTAAACATGAAGACTTGGACTAATATTCTCTGTAGTCTTTATATTTGCTATCATTCTGCTAAACCCCAAATAAGGCCGACCACATTAACCCAGTACTCAGAAGACACCCAAAACATTGCAACATTGCTCGCAAATAAGCAATCCTGATTAATGTTTCAAGTCTAAATGTAACAGCTAAATATTGAAAGAAGATATTTTCACTCCTTTTCCAGAGTTTGTTTTTTTGCCAAGAAAGGTTGTTCCAGATGATCCTTGAGGTTCCTTCCAACCTGGTATTCTATGATTCTATAAAGTTAGCCCACAACATCGGTTCTGTTGACTTGATGATGATTTGGTTAATACTTGTTACAAGGATAGGATACTGTGTTCTGCTGCACTCTTTGGTGGTAGAATAGAATGGATTTTTGTCTATAGGCCACAGCTAAATCCCCTTACCAACCAAAACATGTCTGAAATACACAACAAAGTCTCTTGAGAGTGATACGGCACTTATAAAAATTCTAGTATTTCTCCTTCCCTCCCCTTGAAAAGAAGCTTTGTAATACTCTTTCAAAAAATAAAAAGCCATTTAATCCTACCTACCTCTCAGCTGGACACACACTTTTCTTGATCTCCTCTAGTTAAATATGAGTGGATGAACAGTTTATGTTACTCTAATCTTTTTCATTATATAGGATCTGCTAATGATATACTGAACATTCTTTTTGAAGTCCAACTCTTTCCTTAATGTTACTATTGAGTTTAGCTAAATAACCCCAGCATTTCTGCCACTGTAGTCGTTAACATTTGCCAGCTACTGCTCACAGACTTATAGAAAAACACTAATAAGCTTATTATTTAAAGTTGAAAAATTTGAAGAGGGTTGTTAATGTGAGTGGTGTTGTCTCCTTAATATTCTCCTTACCTGACTATTCCGCTCTCTTTCATATTTAGCTGGCTCTTCGAGATGCACTTCTGAAACAGAGAAAACGGCTGCTGAAATAACAGTAACGGAGAGGAATACTTAGTCACCAGTGAAGACATAGTCCTAGAAATGCTTATTTCCACCCACTACCATGCCAAAGGAAAAAGGACTGAAATGCCTTATGGATTTATCTATATTCAGATCAGAATTACAAATCGGACACTTGTAAGCTGTGGATATTGCATCTATAGGACAGATGGAAGAGGCCTTAATCCTTGCAGGATTTTTATATTTAAAGCATTCTAGGGAAGAAAGCAATTATCTTTTATTGAATATAATTTACTTACAGCTGATTTTGTATGTATAAGTATTAAACCATACAACCTTATTGTAAAATAATTTACTTGAAGCTATTAATGAATAAGTAATTGGAAGGAAAAAGAATATTCTGGCTCAGTCTATAAAGTGTGTGTGTATATCATGTCTGTGCCTGTCTTAAGGATGTGATTTTACAGACTAAGCCATTTTTTACTCAATAATAATAAATCCGAATTCTGGAAATACAGGTAGGTTCAAATGAACAGTTAAGAAGAATAACAGTTTCATTATAGTTTATGAAGAAAACAAGAATAAAATTAGTGGATGGGAGACAGTTCTCATGTTTCACATAGCATCACGTGCAGTAGAACTAAATAATCTTATTTTCCTATATATCTCCATCTTGTGGTGGGATTTGCTGTTGCCTGATTTTTTGAAGTATACATGAGAATCCACATGGATCTGTGGATTCTTAATGTCAAAAGTTGAACTTGTGCTTCAGCCTTGACCTCTGTTGGGACCATGAATGGGTTTGTACCTTGCCTAGTCACCATGATAGAAACCTGAGGGAGTTAGTTATACCACCCTTTGTCAAATTCTATTTGAAATGGATTTTCTGGGGGGGGGGGGGGTAGGAACAGGTGCCAACAGGCACAATGTAATGGAAAAGCAATTGGGGGGACAGGTTTTCCCTTTTGTCTTAGGAAACCAGCTTAATGCTTATATCCCCCACGGGAGTTCACTCAGCAGAATATGTTTCTTAGGTTGAATACGCAATTGTAGTCATTTTATTTCCTGTTATTTGCCTTGTTGTTGCATCTTCCTGCCTAAAGGAAAAAAAAACCTTATAGAGGCTTCAGAGGGAAAGGAGAGAAGGACAAAGTAGAAACTTTCTCTAACTTTGCATGTTACATTCTAGTACAAAGACAGGATTGCTTTGTCCTAGTGGTAGCTATCAGGGAATGATAGCAACGAGCTGACCAGGTGGAGGATATGTAGCCAGGAGCGGGAGAGGAAAAGGGATGCAGAGGAGCTGTAGGGCTGGGTGGAGGGAGTGTGGAGCTAGGGCTGAAGAGACCAGAGGTAGGGGAAGAGACATACAATATGCACTTAGGTAAAACCCCCTTTCCCTGACTCCCTTTTTCCCCCCTTTATATGCATGTGTTCAAAAACTAACAAATTCTCTGGCTGAAAGGGAAAAACATTTTTTTTTTCATTTTTGAGTTTAGGACTAGTGCTTTGTCTCCTGTCTCTTCTTTTCTCCCCCCTTGTTCACAGCCTCGTAGTGGAGTGTACGGAGCTGCAAAGCTGCAAGTTATGCCCTCTCCTACTTTCAAAAATGAAATGAAAATGCTAATAGCAAATGTTAACTTCTAGGTTATACTTTTGTTTTGTTTTGTTGGTTGTGGTTTTATCCTTCTCTGTTCATCGTTTCCTACCTCTAGCCCGTACTGAGGCGATAGCGGCTGTCGCTGAGGGAGTGGGGCGGCCGAGCCGCCTCCGAGGCGAGGCCCTTCCCCGGGACAGGGCGGAGGACGGCCGTTCGTCCCCGCGAGGCTGGTGCCTGAGGAGGGCGGTCTCCGCCCGCAGCGCCCTGGGCGGCCGCCATATCCCGGCCCTTCCCCTGAGGCCGCCCCTGGCCGGCGGCGAGGGCTGGCTGCCGGGCTGCCCGCTGGCGGCCGCGTCCAGCGCCATGGGGCGGGGGGCCCGGCTGTGGGGGCTGCTGGCGCTGCTGTGCGGGGCGGTAGCGGCGGCGACGGCGGCCCCAGCTCCCGCCGCGGCGGCCCCGCTGTTGTGTAACGTGAGCCTGGACAGCCCCGCCGAGGAGAGGTGGCTGCCGGTGCTGCGGCACTTCGATCCCGCCTTCCTGCGGGCCGCCGTCGCACGGGTCATCGAGTGAGTGCGGGGCGGCGGCGGCGGGGCCTCCTCGGGGGAAAGGGGTGTGTGAAATGGCCGCGGGTGGGGTGGAAGGAGCGGCGCCGGGCCGTCAGGCGGCCCTTCTCCCCGGTGGGGCGGCGGGAAGGGCGGCCACCGTTCCCACCAAGCGGTCCTGGTCGTTCCCCACCTCGCCCCGCCAGAGCCCGTGCTGCGGGGCCGAGGGAACGGGGTGAAGGGATGCTGCACAGCTGAACTTCTCAGAACTCAAAACTTCAGGGTTTTAAACTGAAAGAGGGGAAATTTAGATTAAATATCTGGAAGATAACTCTTTCCTGTGAGAGTGGTGAGACACTGTCACAGGTTGCCCAGAGAAGCTGTGGATGCCCCATTCCTGGAGGTGTTCAAGGCCAGGCTGGATGGGGCTTTGAGCAACCTGGTCTATTGGGAGGTGTCCCTGCCCATGGCAGGGGGTTTGAACTAGATCTTCAAGGTTCCTTCCAACTCTAACCGTTCTATGATTGTGCATATACTTAGGAACCTTTCAGAGGACAGCCTGGGGAGATCCCTCTCACAAGCAGGAAGCGTGTACTGAATGTTCTGGTGGGGTTGCACAGGCTGCTTTGGGGATGTGCAGAAGCTGGTGGGATTTGGTGAGGGATGGGATGCAAGGATGCCTGATACAGCATGGAAGAGGGTGCTCTCGATGATGGGTGGCTGGTATCACCTGGGACAGGCTGATGGGAGAAGCAGCAGACTCCTCGAGCATCTGACTGCTGGGTGTAAGTTGCATGCCCTTTTGTCTCTTGCTCAGCTAATGCCCTGAGTGTATTTTGCAGTGAAAGAGTACCCAAATGGGCCCATGAAATTATTCAGCCGATAGCAGCAGAACTGGAGCTCTTTATGCCACAGCCCTTTGCAGGGGAGATTGTGGGACTGTGCAAAGCACTGGGAATAAGTCTTGGAGATGGAGTCCTGCTTAACTTCGCCTATGAGTCTACTGCGTAAGTGCCTGGTACTTACAGAGTCTGGTGGAAATGGATGTAGAGATGCATTTTAGTTCAGCGTGGGAGAGCGCGCAAAAAGGCAGGTGACATGTGGCAGGTGATTTGCGCTGTTTGTTCTTGGATACTGTTTCACACCTTCAGCTGGAAAGTTTTCTTCTCATTAGGCAGTTTGTGTCCTGAATTGAATGACAAATGCAGAACGGTATTTTTATTTGTTAGTAAGCATAATATGTAGCTGTAATGTTTTTGTGTATGTATGTATATCTGTATAAATGCATAAAAGCATACAAATATTTGCTAATAAGCCAGGGCCATCCATTCAAAGTATTTGGCTTCGTTTATCTTTGAAGATCGTGTAATGTACTCTTTTGTCATTTAAATTGTTGTATTTCACCAAAAAGGAAACTAGAAGAATTAGGTGCAATGTAATTATTTTAGTCATTCATCTGAGATAAAGTTGCTTTGGAACCATTTTTTGGATGAACCTCTGCAAAGACTGTGTACTGTAATTTTTCTGATTTGCACAATGGAAAATGGAGTAGCATCCTTATGACAGCAAGCAAACCCTCAGTGGAAAAAAACACTCAGTTTAATTGTCTTTTTTTGCCCTGGAGGCACGTGCAGGAGAATGACAAACATTTGGTGTTACCTGTGAGGATCCTAAAAATATTTCTCTGGATAGATTTTAATAAAAACCAGGTACATACAGCCACTTGTATGCATTTTGATTACTATTTTTCTTATAATGTGGTATTCGGTTAAAATGGTCTTTTTTGAAATAAGGATTAGTATCAGATAAGACAGTCAATCAAATGCTAACTTCCTAAGTATTTCACAGAGGATACTTACCGTTCTTAGCCATGGTAAGGCCCATGAAATTTTAAGTTTCTCAACTCTAATGGTACTAAAGAAAAAACATTCACCAGAGACAAACTACTTGTCTGCAAATTTTTTTACCTTTATAGTTTTGAAAGAGAGTGCTATGCATTACTGGAATGACAAGCGTATAACTCCAGAGAAAAAGTTCCCCACTAATTCAATATATTTCATTAAAAAAGTCTGTTTTGACGAAACTGAAACTATTATTTAAAAAGGAATTTTAGCACACTCCCTCTTCGAAAGAGGAAGAGACTATTGAAATGGCTGAAACTTTAACAACAACTGATGTTTTCAGTTTGAAAGGATTTTGCTTGAACTTTTTATCTAGTTGTGACTAAAAATGTAAACGGGGTCCAAATTGAAATGAAATAATTTATAATTGTCAAAATGAACTCTAGAAAGTTTCAGGCACATACTTTGTGGACATTTTTAGATGTCAGCTTTTCATCTCAATTTAGAAATTAAATAAAATGAAATAATGAAATTTTTTCCCAAGTGGAAATGGTGCTTCCAGCTTGGTCTATAATATCTGTCCTGATGTGGACAGTAGTGTGACTTTGACTTTCTGAGTCAGGTGGGACCCAATAGGTATTGTACAGATTTGTATGTTAGACTCAGGGGGAAAGGACTTAACCTTACAGATATGGTACATAAGTCATATAGGATATTGTACTGTTGTGTAGTTAGGCAGAGCTTCAGTCAAATGACTCAGAGAGAGTCATTCTCTCCCTTTTTTTTTGTTTTTTTCCCAATTTGAAAATAAAACCTGTAAGAAATTTTTTCAAAAAGTATAGGATGAGACTATTCCCTCAGCTTGGGAAGGATAATTGTAATGATACAATGCAAACTCTTATTTGTGTGCTTGCATTAGTAAAATACTTTGCAGAAGATAAACTCAGTTACTCCTTCTAAAACATTGAACTAGTTTAACAATAATATAGAATAATATAGAAAGTCTTGTCTTAAATCGTTCTTTCTGCTGTTTGTTTTTGAAGGTTCTGTACTAGTATCGTCGCTCAGGATGACAAAGGAAACATTTACCATGGTCGGAACCTGGATTATGATTTTGTTGATATTTTAAGCAAGATTACCATCAATGTGCAGTTCATAAGAAGTGGGCAGGTATGATCTGTGGTTGCCATGGCTGGGTGCTGTTCCATGAAGGAACGGGCTACAGACATACAGCTGCATTGGTGTAGTGAGATTTACTGTAGGAATGTGGATCCCATCCCAAGGTTACTGCATTATTAGAGCAACACAATCACTCACTCCAGGAATGCAGGATGAATGCTGCTTTGCTTTGCTTTCTGGAGACCAGTTTGTGGTGATAAACTGGAATGAATAGAACAGCATAATCTAGTATTTCAAGATCATTATTTGGGAGATGTTGAAGAAGGAAATCTTAAGATACTAAAAAAGAAAAGGAAATATTAGAGAATATAGAAAAGAGATCAGTTTTGGCAGGGGCTGATTCTAAGGCTTTTTCCTAAGGCCTTGTTAATTTTTATGACTAATATGTGCGTTTTAGATTAAATTTTCCAAAAATGAACTAGTGCAGTCCTCATTAGCATGTTTTTCTTAAAATTCATTTGTCCAATTTGGAAATGGAGAATTCTTTCTTTTTTTCTTTCTTGGCTACTCACTAACTTGAGCAAAACTTTTTTAGCAGTCATTGACCATTAATAAACTAAATGTAGTAAATTTTGGTCCTCAGAGTCTTTTCAAAATTTATTTTGCAAGTTTTACTGTGATTTAAAGTGCAAAGTGTTTTATAACAACTTATGTGTGGAAGTCCCAGGAAAAAGTACCAGATACTGCTTCAGAATGCTGTCTATAATGTAAGTAGTGTTCTGTTCTAGAATGCTAAAATGCTGCACGTTTCCCTGTTGCAGGTCGCATATCAAGGCACCACGTTTTTCGGTTATGTAGGCTTATGGACTGGACAAAGTCCACACAAGTTCACAATCTCCGGTGATGAGCGAGGTAAAATAAATCTTACTGCCATGCTTGTTACATACCTATTTCAGTTGATTGTTGCCTGTTGTGGCCCTTCTCTCACATTCTCCCAGAGGGAAAAATTATGACTAAGTTTGCCTGGAAGGGGCTGAAATTGACTGACTTCTCTGGCCCTCAGGGGGTGAAAGGACACATACTGCCAGTTTTTGGGTGCTGCATAGGAGAAAGGCCTTTGTTTGTCAGCACAGTGTCATCTGAGCTTGAAAAGTGTCAAAGGAGACAGAGGACCTCGGGGAAAGCCCTAAGAGACAAATTAATGTGGTCTGTTCAAGAGATGTGGTTGGAGATGGCAGAGTAGGGGTTGAGAGAAGAAGATGCATTCGTGTACAGCAAATAAACGTCTGCTCTCCTAGTTCTCTGTCCCTTTTTCTGTATTCCATGTTTCTCTGTCCCCATAAAGCAGCTTGAAAGAGAGGATGAGAAGAGAAGCATAAACCTCCAGGATCTAGGGGAAAGGCAGCAGGCCTTGAGAGAATGTATGGAGTGATAGGAAAGGCAGCTGAGGAGAGAACTGGTAGTAGAGGGAAGTTGAAAGATGTCACTACTGAGAACTAAAATGTGACAATAGAAGGGCTTGTAACAGGAAGGCACAGGCGGAGTCGCTGACTTTTCCATCGGTATTTGAGTTTCACAGATATTCATAGGTATGTCCAACACAGAGCTTGGACTTTTTTCTTCCGTTCCATCCCTCCTCTCTTTTCTTTTGTTTTCTTTTGAAGAAGCAGGTGCTTTTTGCTGTTCTTTATGAGCAGTTTGTTAGAACTGGAAACAATGTAATCTGAGTTGGAACCAACATCTAAAATAAATGTTTATTTTTCACTTGTGATTGTAGTAAGCAATTTTTCTTTTCTTTTTAAGCTTTTATTTTAATTAGATAATCTATCTTTTTTATTTTTTTTTTAGATGTTATGCAAACACTATTCACTGTAGATATTATATACATAATTCATTATTTCTATGAGTAGGGATTCTGCTATGGAGCACATGCACCTTTTGATTCCTGTTTCCTTTGTTGATATTGCCTTGTTGCATTCACTAGATTCTTTCCATAGTTAACACTTGTATTTTTATCAAGAGCCTATTTCTAACGCTAGTGTAGTTATTTAATCCTTTCAAAACTGGAGTGTGCTGGGCTGATACTGAGAGATGCAAACTGCTTTTAGTTCATACGACTATCAATCAGCTTGGAAATAAAGTCTTAAGTGTATCAAGTCTTTGGAAAAAAGACTCGGAAGAGGTTGGAAATAAAATCTTAAGTGTATTGTTTTAAAAGATCTATAAAGTCCTATATCTGTAAACAGGCCCAATCTGGGGACAAAACCAGTGCTGTCTTGTTCTCCCTGCTGCTCTTGGCAGTGTGCTTCAACCCTCAGTTTCAGGATCATCAGAGACAGCAGTAAGGTGCTTTAGTCTGTGCAAAAACCCATTCTGTTCTTGTTCCAATGGAGGAATCAAGTGCTGCAGACTTTAGTGTGTGATGGGCCTTTCTTGTCCATCAGGAGCCAATATGCTGCCATCCACCTGTGTGCCTCGACTTCAGTCACTGTTTAATTACAGACAGCAGTAATTCACTCAGCACATGCTGCACTCCTGTAAATCATTTGTTGCTGGCTGCTTGCTGCTTTATCTGTCTCTGTATAACTGAACTAAAAATTTAGGGAAATAAGCGTGTAAAATATAGCTGGAAAGGGACTATATTAGGACTTTAAATTAGGGTGAAAGTCTATCAAGTGACAAACATATTGTTTCTGCTGGATTTTTCTGGTTTTGGCATATGAGTAATTATAAACTTGACCTTCTGTTTTTCTTAGTTCTCCTATTTTTTTCCAGTAACACAGAAATACCTTCACTACCTCTTTTTTAGCTGTTTCATGATTTCTGTGTAACTCTAGCCATTGTAATATTTCAGTAAGTCAAATAATGAGGTGATTGATGCTGTTATTTGAGCTGACAGATGTAGACTATTATATCACATGAAGAGACCTGCAATCCTCTTGGCAATACATGTCACAAAGTGCAAGTCACCTTTGACTTCATTGCATATCATTCAGCTATGAACATAACTGGTTTAAAAACTGAGCAGCCAGCAATTTATCAATACTGAAAGGAATGTGATAGTCTTTGGTTGAAATTGCTAGCACTGGTGAGTTCTGGGAGATACTGTGTATTCTCCGTACAGTGCTGAACGCACTGGTCTTCATTGTCCACTGTACTTCAGACTTCCAACCATTTTATGGCACTGGTCACAGGAATATTGTACATTTCAGAAGACACCAAAAAGCTAAGATAATGATTGCTCCTGTCATTACAGGTCTGAGATGCTTTCTGGAAAGCAGGGTTGTTAATTCAGCTGCCCTGGTTGAACTTCAGTTGAGATTATGTTGTCTATTTATATTTCACCTGTAGTTTCCACTAGATGTTATGCTCTTTGTTAGCCCCTCTCCTGAAATGTTGACATTTTATGCTGATTCATAGCTGCCCTGTTTCACTGAGGATAGCTTTCTGTGGTACTTCAAAATTCACTTTAATACTATAGAAAACCGAGCATTTGAAAGACAAATTTTGTAAAATGAGGTCTTTCCAGGGTACATTAGCCTGGCTATACAGCACATCCTGCATACTTTATGTATAGATAATGGTAAAGTAATACAGAAGAAAAGGAGCACCATCAGTATTCAGTATTCTAAACAGTGTGGAGAAGCTCAAGATGGTACAGAGGCTCTGACTGTTTTCAGGTGGTGTGTGCTTTGTCAATTTGGTATAAGCTGCCTAAATTTGATGTTTATGATACTGGTATAGTTAGAGAATTAAAGACTTTATTAGACCACTCTTTTGTAATGCAGTAGAGGGAAAGGTTATGGAAGTACACATGGGATATAGAAAAGAAAGGAAGGTAGGAGGATAGATTTCACAGAGTGTATGTAACATGCATGTATAGTAATTTTTTTTTTTTTTTTTTTTCCAGAGGGTGGTAGATGGTGGGAAAATGCAATAGCTGCTTTTCTGAATCGGAATTACCCTGTCAGCTGGCTTGTCCGAGACGTAAGAGCACTAAGTTATTTTCTTAGATTTCACAGTGATGTAATTTGCCCTCAAAAACTCCTAATAAATTTGATATTCCAACTTTTAGTTTCACAGAAAATTCAATAAATTGATAAGTAAATGTATTTCATAAGAGGAGAGGTAGGTGTTGTCCCCAAATTGTCAGTGATACGTATGAGAGATGCAATTCCAGTCCTTCATGGGGGCAATCTCTAATCAATGCCAAAAGTCTGTGAGAAGCTGTGCAATGACTTCCTTACTAGGGACTATTTGCTGTGATTTGTAATTAAACAAATTGAGGCAGCTGCACTCCTAGATGGTCAGTATCTGACCCAGTGGTTATTTTAAACTATATTTGATATGTTACTATATTAAAAATGCAGAGATCACTGGTGAGTGCAAGGAGTTAGATCGGCATTTTGTATAGCACATTTTATGAATATTATTTTAGGGTACTACTAAGATAAAGCAGATCTGCTGCTTCCCAGATTCTTCAATTACAGTAAACATGAATTATGTGATTTGTAGGTAAACTCCCTGCAGAACAGGAATGTCTTCTGGAGACTTAGTTGTTCAGATTTTTTTTGAGTTTGAGATGTGACTTGAAGCTGTGACTTGAAACTACTGGCTGCCGTGTTGCTATCAGAAATAATTAATTGTTTTCCAGGGCTTTCCTCATCTTTGTGAACAATTTTGTTTGGTGCATGTTCTCCATATTTGTTATTAGTTCCTGCCCAGCATTGATTTTTAAAGACTTACTTCAGTAGGTTGTGGCTCTCTGCCTGGTAATAGTAGCTTCATTGGCTGCAGTGGAACTGTCAGTTTATACTGTTAGTCACCTGTCACAGTCACATTGCTGTAAGCAATTCCTCTGCCTTATTCACCATTGTTGTCTAAATTCTCTTAAGCCACTGGCAAAAAAAAGACGCAACATGTTTTTTGTTCCCCACCTTTCATCCACTTTGGTCTATCCCATTGTTCGCGTGGGAAGACTTTGATGAAGACTGAATTTGCCAAGTATGGACATGTCTGTCGTTCCAATGGTAGATTTTTCAGCTTTTTAAATTTTTCACCGTATACATATGTGTACGTATGTGTGTGTATTATGTGTATGTATATTTACTGTTTTCTTTTAATATTTGCAAAGCTAGGATTAATAAGTTCATGTACTAGTCATATGTATTTTATGTTCATATCCTAGTCAATTTGGAAAACTATTTTCAGAGAAATGTTTTCAAGTAGCCCTTTAATAGTCAATTGCCATTTTTAAAGAAGCTGGACCTTTTCTTCTTTTTAAGATGTCCCAGTGCTTTTTTTTTGTGCTTGACGATGCTCTGTAATCTTTGTTTCACTGTGATCTCCTTTTTGCATTAGACCCTGAGCAGAGCAGAGGACTTCCAGTCAGCTGTTCTCAGGCTAGCTGGCACTCCCATCATTGCTGAAGTTTACTATATTGTAGGAGGTGTATCGCCCAAAGAAGGCATGGTCATAACAAGGAATAGAAGAGGGCCAGCAGATCTCTGGCCCCTTGATCCTTTAGGTGGAGCGTAAGTATAAAAAAAAAGGTTTATTTTATTTTTTTCATATTCCCTCCTTAGTGATAGGCAGGGTTAGTGACACTGCTTTCTTGAGAGATCCAGGGCATCTCTTACTAATTCTTACAGCTGGACAGGGAAAGTGTGAAAGCCTCTGAAAGAAACCCCAGTTCCCTCTCTTTGAGAAGGAATCGCTTGTCAGGCTGTGGCAGTCAAGAGGGTCAAGGGTGGAAAAAGCATCTGTATGTGTTTATTTTTCACTCAGATTCCAAAGGAGACAAGACTCTTCCTGTCTGTCTGCCAAGTATTGCACGAGTAAATTTCAGCAATTCCAAATTAGTTTTGACCCAATGTAGTAGAAGGGTTGAAGGCTCAAAAATAACTGTTCCTATAATTTTTGTGAAATCAAATGTTTAATACATGAAGGAAATCCTAAATAGTTTCCCTGTGGTGAAAAATAGCACTTAATGTGTAAAGTCAGCCAGTAAGTACTGACTTGGCAACATCCAGATGGGTTGTGGCTCTGCATGCTTCAGACTGAATGCTGTGGGCTACATCCTACACATACATATAATCTTTTTTCTCATAATCTATTTAAAGGTCTGATCTTGCTTTTATTGTAGTCAGTAGTAGTTTGTCACTGATGCCAGCAGGTGTTCAGAGATGGCTTGGTTTTCATTTGTGTTCAGTAGTTGACAGTAAAGGCTGCGATCTGTATCAACACAGGATCCCTTGGACTTGTGAAGGATGCAGGAAAGAGGCTTTTGAGTTGGGTTTTTTTTGGTTTTTTTTTTGCTTTTGGCAATACAGAGATACTGATTCTTGGCCTTTATTAATTACCTACTGATTTTCTTTTTATTTGCTTTTATGTTTGTGTGTTGTGTTATAGGTGGTTCCGTGTGGAGACAAACTATGATCATTGGACTACCCCTCCTCCTTTTGACGATCGGAGGTAAATTTAGTTTGGAGTTCTGTGGTGAGAAACACTTTTATTTTGAAAAAGCTGTGAAACTTGGGTGTTCTCTGAGCAGGTGCTAGCTCTTTGAGCAGGCACTTTGTTCAGTTTCTGTAATGCCACTCAGAACAGATAAGATAAGGAGCCATATTCACATATACCAGATGAAAGTCTGTGTGACACTGAATGGCGTAACATGAGAAATTGCAAGGATAAGGCGTGTCCCAAAAATTTCTTTATAAAGCAAAGTTTAGTAAAAGTTAAAGGACTTAGATTCACAGTGAAAAGGTATTTGATGGCACCAGGAAGGTGCTCATAGTCATCACACAATCTTTAGGCTGTGTAGTATGCAAAAAAAGCTGGTGGTAGATTCCCTCTTGCTCTGTACCCAGTGGTGCAATAATAGAGTTGCATCAGCAACGTGAGACTAGATTAAGGTATGCAGAACTCTGGATTATTTTAGGCCAAAGTAAGCATTTTTACGCAAAGGCATTTAGTGAGAAATTTTTCACATTGGTGCTTTGTAGCGTTTGCAACACTGAAGTGTATTTAGTAACACTACTTTGTTTTCCTGCAGAACTCCAGCCATCAAAGCTCTCAATGCTACTGGCCAACAGAACATCAATTTTGACACACTCTTTAAGGTATTCCTTTTAAATTCTGCATTGTGGCAAGCAGGCTTTGACTTAAAATTCTTTTTCAAAGCAGAAATGCAGTTGCATTTTTGTCAGGCATTTAAAAGCTGCGCAAGGAAGGCATGGTTTAAAAGGTACACGGCATAGTTATGTCTGGAGAGTTTAAGACTGATAAGTTTGTTTGTTAAAATGTTTCTTAACTCCCTTGCCCTGGCATTTGGTAAAAATCTGCCAATCTAAGTGGAAGTGCAAGAGATTAATTCCATCACCATGGTCTTTGTTCCGTTCCCAATTTCAAGCACAATTATAAATATTACAGTAAGCAGGTAAAGTGATAGATATGAGTGGCATTTACCGGTTAGAGAACTTAAATATTGTGTATTTCAGTGGGCTTTTAAAAAAGGTTTTTGTAAAATGGTCTGATGTTTTAAAAAACTCAAAACCCACCAGCAAGAGGAATCCCTGACTTTGCTTTATTCCTTTTCCTAACTTCATCCTACTGCTGTTTCTAAATAGCCTTTTAATTCCCTCTTCATTTACCAAAATGACAACTCTTCAAACTTTCTGTACAGGTGTTGTCAGTGAAGCCAGTCTTAAACAAGTAAGTATTAGATTGAGAGATGTTAATCAGTGCCTCCCATCGTGCCTCAGGCCACTTCAGTCAATCACACGCTTCCTTAGGATCTTCCTATGCATCTGTATGAATATATTGTGGTTTCTCAGATTAGACTTCTGCTTGTGCACTTGGCACTCTGTTTTCACTTCAACAGTGACCTTCCTCTTTGGTCTGCCACTCTGGCCAAGAAACTACCCGTTGTTATGCTGAATCCAGTAATGGGAAGTTCCTTTGTAGCAGTGAAACAAGTGACTGCTTAGAGGAGCAGCAGGACCTTCTGCTGAGTCATTTGTGCCCTTCACATTGGGAACCTTTGGACTTGTGTTAACGCTGAAAATGGCTTTTTCTGGAGTTTCTGATGTAGCTCCGATTGATGTGTAAAAAGGAAAAAAAATAGTAAATGGAGACATAGCTTTTAGGTACCATTTACTGGCTTCTAAAGGGAGATTTATTTCAGTATACCATTATTGTTCTGCATTGTTCTGCAAATTGCACCTTTGCATGTTATCCTGTTCTGTTTTACTGAGCTATGAAGCTCAGTATATTCCCTGCATCAGTCATTCACATTAGAGCTTGGCAACGTCTTCTTTAAAGTTAATACCAGGACTTCCTCTCCTCTATTTTATAAATGTGAGGAAATTTGGAAAGGAGAAGATTATACCTGTGTCACTACTAAGATTATCTATGCTAATTTTTTTAGTGCAGTGATCAAATGTATGTTGAAGTTACAATTCCTTTGCTGTAGTAAGTGGAAAAAATACTAAAAATTTGTGCCACCAGCCTGTGTTTTTGTGAGTCTCTTTCGCACTTCTTCTAACCCTTCTGTACCTAAGCCAAATGTTTGTTTCCACTAAAATTTGTTCTGCTGCTTTGCTAGTTTTATAAATTAATCCTCTTGCCTTTGGACTGCCACTCACTCACTCTTTTCCTCTTTCCCTACCAGTAACACAGTGTATACCACAATAATGAGTGCTGCACTGCCAGATAAGTACCAGACATGGATCAGAACTGTGACGTGAAGAGGTGTAAGTAGCGTGCTGGTACTCTGAGCTGCTTGTACTTAAATAAAAATTTCAGCTGAAGAGTCATTGAGGGACAGAGAACTGCAGTGGCGCTCAAGTGACCAAGTCTGAATTCCTGATTCTCCCCTTGGTTTGCTTATTGACCTTGGGCAAATACCTTCCCTTGTTGATTTAGAGATAGAGTTAAGTATTGCCTTTCTTTGCAAAACCCTTGGAGATTATCTTAGGAAAAGTGCTTTATCAGAGAGGAAGGTTGTTGTGACCTAAAGGTAGAGATTTCCTCTGTGAACATTTTAGCTATTATTTTTAGCAGTCCCACTACTGTGATACGTTTCACGTGTCTCCAGGTGGTTGAGTATGAGGAGAAGTGCCACCAGAGTGAACTGAATCCTGGCAGGAGGGGTTGCTGCACTTGGCACTGAGAAAGATCAAGCTTAATTTGCAGCAGCTGCTCACAGTAGACTGAACATGAGCATCCTTTGAGGGTTTTGTCCTGTGAACTTGCAGAAGAAGTCCAGATGCTTGAACTCACAAGGTGCCTCACGTGGTAGCTTTAATGTGTTCAGAGAAAGATATTAAGTTACGTTCATTTCTATTCTAAGAAACTCTGGTTGCATAGTCTTGGCAGAAGTGCAAAAAGCTGTAAAGCTGTGTTCCAGTTTCAATAGTGTTTTTAAATTACTAGTATTATATTTGTAGCAGTTATATAGGATGTTCCATTTCAGCAAGAGTTATTCCCTTCTTTTAGAGAATCTGAAGAGTTTCTTTCTTTCTTACTTCTGTACAAACCTATGCTGTCTTAATTTATCTGTTGTATTTTTTTTATTTCAACAGACAAAATGAGTGAAAAGCTGAAGCTTTCCAAGACCAGCATGTGCTTTTAAAATAACTCTCACAGACAGTAAAGTTGGTTTGGCTTATTAATTATGTGAACCTTTCCAGAAATAATGACTTGTTAATTCTTTGAAGGGTTGCAGATCATACTGTTAATGAACTGTAATAGAAGTTTGATTTTATTGGAATTATATTGATGTTGTAGCAGATGTTGGTGGCTAAAAATTGCTTTCACTGTTTTTGGAAAGAGTTGTGCAACTTGAATGTACTTATGTGCTGACTAATAAATAAAAAATTCATACATTTTGCGTGGCCTGTAGGTCTGAATATAATTAAATAAAAATATGCAGCTGATAGCTTGATTTGTGAAGACCTGTGATGTTACTCCTAATGTATCATCATCCTTTTGCCTGCTCCCTGAAGGGCTAGTGATCATGGGTCTCGTAGGATGAAATGCAGCAGTTAGCTGCACACATAGCTGTAGACTGCAGATCTTATTCATCAGAAATCAAGAGCTGGTTTAGGAGGTGTGATGATAGAGATTTTTTCCCCCAGCAGATGAGACAAGCTTGTGATGGTGTAGCAAGGAGGTTAGGAAAGGAATAGTTTTCCTTTTCTGTATTTGAAAGTTGCCTTAAACGGAAAGTTTACAGCTAATTTCTGTAGTGTAGAGGGGTGGGGTTTTTTTTGTTTGTTGGGTTGTGCTATGACTGCTCACTGAATTCAGGCACTTCTTGGGAGCACCCCAGAAATACCCAAGGATTGAAAGAGTCAAGATTGGTGGATCCCTTCACATAAAGCTTAGAGGTCTTTTTCTTCACTGGACACAATTCCTGCTAATGCCAGTGAGAATTTTACCTGGGAGAAGGTGTGATCAGAGCGTTAGGTCAGAGCACTGTGTCCAGATACATGCAATGTTGCCTGTGGTATTTGTGCACTGGTTATGCAAACTGTTCCTTAGCCTTATGGAGCTGTGGGCCCTTTATCTCCTTGTGCTGAGTCTGGCTGAGTGTCATAACCTACTTACCTGCATCCTCTACTTCTGCCTGGATAAATATGCTGCAAGCTTTCCCTTGACCCACTTTGTATAACATTAGCAGTAGTATGCCAGAATGATAAATTTGAAAAACTGAGAGTTTCTGGAGGAAGATGTAAATGACAGCAGTCACGGTATCTTTGAGATTCCAGAATTACATTGCTTTAATTCACAGAGCAGGCAATGTCTTCTGATCCCAGTAGATTTTCTTTATGTAACGGTCACCCACAGGTAAAAACAAAAGTATCCTTACAGGTGCAACTTCACAGTTGTCTTGACCTCAGCAGTGTTAGGCTGATTATCTTCTGGCAGTGGTGCGCCCCTATTCTCAGGGCTATATATAAATTTAATCGTGTAGTTGTTTCAATGGGTTTGAACAGATGTGGATTGTATAAATAGTGGTATGCATGAATATTCAGGAAACAATTGTCTGCTTCTGTTGTGTTTATGTCTAATCAGCTGTTCAGAACTTGCTTGGGCCCAACCACATAGCAGATCATGGAAACGTGGGGTTTTCTGATATTTAAACAAGAAAGAAAACTAGATTTGAAGAAGTCTATTTTACTTTGGGTTTGGGTTTTTTTTCCTATTTTATTTTGCTCTTTTTCTTCTAAATATTTTCTTAAAGCCTTGCATTTCATCTGTTTATAAACATTTGGACATCCTGATTGCCAACAAAATAAAGCCCTTATGCCAGCTTGAATAATTGAATCCTTTTTTTCCTAACCAAAAGGATACATAACTTTCTGGTCTCAGTTTAATGACACCCTAGAAACATAAACACTAGGGAGGTGGTAAATGACACATCTTACTAACTAGATGATTTAACCTGTGAAATGTGTTGAGCTACTTTTGCATAAGAATTGACATTTGATAAAAATATGGAGAGACAGGACTGTTAATATTTTAAATAAAACCCATCTTAACAATGCTGGAATCATTAAAGTTTAAACACAGCTCTGATTGGTTTTGGAAGGTTTGGGTGTTTTGTGGAATCTGGTTAGTTATTTGAAAATATCATTTGTAGTTGTTTGAATTGCTTGCTGATTGAGATTTCATCTGCTTTCTGTGACTACTTTTAGAGAATTGGAAGTAAAATAGCTTTTCTGCTTTCTCAAGTCCAGTCAGATTTATGACTCAGAATTGTTAAGTAATTAAATAGAACTAGGTTAAATATATTATCATTGTTTCTTCCATCCTTTCATTTCTGCAGTACAGATTCCCCGGCTCCAAAGTCCAAAAGATTTTTCGGCCCAACGTAGGAAACAGGTGAAACCTTTAATTCTTTTTCCTCCAGAAATTTGCATTTAGCCAAAGGCAACGTGAAAATGTGTAAGAGCTGACTTTTAAGCTGAGAGAGGCCAACATACTGTATTTCTTACTCATAATCCTCTTCAGTAATCCTAATCCGTTTCAGACCTGTAGCCTTTCTTAAGCATCACATGGGAGAGGATTCTGAAGGCTGCTCAGAACAACTGTGCAGTAAATAAATCAAAGAGGCTGCGCTCGCTGCAGAACAGCGCACACACTCTATACCGTGGGTGCCAAAAGACACAGCACGTTCTGCTGCCTGCCCAAGGGAACACCTTACTTGATTATTTAGATTCTGAGGAGGAATTTCTGAAGCTGTAATCCAGCAAATCACTTCAGAGATTATTGATCGCTTTGGGTACTGAATAGAAGAGTGGAGAGCTTCTATTTTGTTTGTCTTAATAAATGTGTAAATTGGAAATTGGTGGCAAGGTAAGTTGCAAGTTGCATTTTTCTTTTTATTTCTCTGTAGCAATGTTTTGTGTTTGGAAGTAGTTACTCAGCACCCATAGTTTGAGGTGAAGTATCCTTTTTATATGCCAACCTGAATGAAACTGCAGTTGGGAGTTTTTTATCTGCAATTCTTCTATCTGGCATTGCAGTAACCATCCAGAGGTCCGTGCGTGTGTAAAATAAAATGAACTTCACCATCTTGCTTCCAGCTATGAGATGTACCCAGTCTCATGTACGCGTGAGAAATTCATAGGTATTTAGTCTAAGAGGGCAAGGCAGGATCATCACTTTCCCTAGTGCTAGGTAGCATTTTTATTCTTGGGAGAAATAATTTTAATTATTTTTTTTTAATTCACCTGAAGTTCTTAAACTGTTGCTATTTTATTTTAGGACTTAAAATTTCTGTTTCCCTCTGACATCTCTGTCAATATTTTCCCTCTAGTAATCTTTCCATAAGTCTTGGATCCTCTCATTTCCAAATTCTGCTCGTTTCTTCCCTCAGTTATCCAAGTGTCTGTAAGATTGTCAGGTTAGAGGGGATCCAGTTGTGCATGCGATAGGTGAAGTGTGTCATCTTTCCTAGGAGTCCTGTTGTTATCTTCATGTTAGCTTTGGTGTTCGTTGCAGGAAACCTTTGATTCACTTGAGTGGAGCACCAAACTCTGCATAGATCTGTAATATGGACAAACAACAGAGTGTCTAGGACTTGATTCGTAACACTGTCACTCGCCTTGGTTTTGAAGGAGTTAAAATAATATTTATGGTAAGCCAGGAAATTTACCTAGGCTTTTGTTGTTATTTTGGGGTAGTTGACACAAATGGATTTATGCAAGTTCTCCTTTACAAGTTTTATGTGGTGTTATGCATTATTATGAAATGAGTCAGCAGCTTGTGTTTTAAGAGTTGCAAAAATGAGTATGTTACCTGTTGGCTTGGGAGGTACGTGTGGAGTCTGTCTGTTACGTATTTCTCCTGCCTTTAGGACGCTAACTTTGGTGATCAGGCAATGGGCATCTGTGCATGTCTGTGATCTGCTGTGGCACTGAACTTTGTTCTGGTAGTTTTCCATGTCCGTGTGTGTCTCCTGAGTCCATGCTTTTTCTGGTGGTGCTTTAGTTCTGCCCTGGTTTAAGCGCATACAGTGGGTTTTATCACCTTGCTTTACTTCATGTGCATGTTTGCTAGCAGAAGCTCTACGCAGCAGCGTATACCGGGGGGAACCTCATATGATGAGTGTGCTGCAGCTTCTCAGAAGGTGCGGGGAAAGCCTGGTTTGGAAGCCTTTAGCTGCCCCAGAGAAAATGTAAACGTCTGTGCAGGAGGGCAGTGGTGGCCAAGAGCAAAATAAGAAAGGAGCAGTCTGTAGTTGGCTGCCTCCGAGCTGCATGAGTTTGTCTCACCTGATTGTTTAATACAGCCTGTGTCTGAGATGATGATGCTGTTGAACTTCAAATCTTCCAGGCTGTGTCTTTAGGGGCCCCCGTTCCTCTTCTTTTTCTTGACTACAGGATTTTAGGAAGGGAAGGGGTGGGCAAGGAAGAGTCAGAGGTGCTGAGCAGTTGGGCTGGATCTATTTCTTCCTCACTCCTCCCACTTGAAAAAGGTTCGATTCTATTGGAGTCTCTGGCTTACTGCTGTGCACTCCTTTGCTCAGGCTGTGGCCCTCAGAAAAATCTGAGGGTAATGAAGTGAAAAAGTTTGCAGCTCCAGGAATTGCTTGGGAGTGACCTGTTGACAAGATGGTTCAAGATAAGATAAATAGGTAGGTGCTGTTGCCAGTGCTTGCTCTCTGCAGGTGCAATAAGGGCACACTATACCATCCCTTGGGATGTATGGGCAAAATTTATGTTTAAAGTAGGGCTGTCTAAATAAGAAATGTTTGTTTATTTTGCAGGGAAGGAAGGAAATGAGGAAAAGTCTTATTCGGTGTCTCCAAAGGTAATCTCAAATCCAAGGTCACATTTTATGAAAACAGATAGGCAGCACCTCTGAACATATCCTAAGCAAGTAAACTCTGCTTAAGCACTTGCTTCAAATTTGTTCTCCATTTTTCAAAAGTGATCTGCAAGTGTTACAGTTCCTAAAAAAAATTTTTTTTTCTTCATGTTTGTATTTTAAGGGTGCCTTTAAAGGCACTCACCTCTTCCGAAAAGCTGAAGGACCTGACTTCCTTTGAAGCTGGTACTGTCAGGTTCCTGAGCAGCACTGAAGACAGAGCTAGGCACACAGGCTCCTCTTCCAGTAATAAGGAACAATTGTCTACAGTAGCCTTGGGTTTTTTCTTGGGACTGGCTTGAATCTGGTCCTGCAGCCTGAAGCCCCATTAGTAGCTGGAGCATGCTTTCTGGTGTCATTTCATCTGAAAGGAACCTGTGTCGTGCCGTTTCAGGCTGCCTTGCCAAGTTGCACCAGAATGCAACAAGCGGAGGTGCTTGGAAATGATTGTTTCTAAAGCAAGCTCCTGCTACAGACAGAATATTTCGTATCATTGCTTCCTGGATAGCTAATACTTGCTGAAGTCTTCAGATTTGCATTTTTAAATAGAAATTTTTGGTTGGATAGCCAGATGGGAGTTACAAGTCTACATTAAGGAATCCTGATCCTGAAAGTGTATTTTTCCTGAAATGGGATTTGCCTTGTACAGGAAGTTACAAATAAGAGCCTTAAATGCTAAGGATTCTAGTGTTTGTGTGTAACTGCCTGAGTAGTTGATAATCTGAAAAGTTGTCAGAGTACCTGCACAAAGGCCATAAAGGACTGGGTATAATTTGGCATAATTCAGCAGTGATTTCAGGCCATTTTTGACACTGATGTGAAATAATGTTGTTAGAATAAAACCAGAGTGACTGGTATTTTGTTGAGAGCATGGCTATGCTTCTTCCTGTTGCATCATGCAGTTATTGTGAAAATGTCGCTGTGCAATTTGGCATCCTGGGCAAGATAGAGAATTTCAGCATTTCATCTGCCTTAGAAATTTTCTATGCTGAAATGTTGCTTAACATGGCTTATCTTCCTGAGGAAACACTGAACACATGGATGTTATACAACACTGAGCATGTTCCTTCTAATAGTGTTTGTGCAGATCTGTAGCTACTTAGAGGAAAGACGAGAGCTAGGTGGAAAGAGATTGAAGGAAGCAAAAGGTTTACAGGAAGAGGAAAAAAAGGATTTTTCGTTCTGCTGGAGAGAACTGCCTCTGTAGTCACACTGTCTTGACCCTTCCAAATCCTTTGAACTGTGGTCTCCTGCTAGCATCAGGGTTAACATTTTTACAGGTGTTTATTTCTTTCCCTCCCTGACTCAGCTTTCTCCTTCCCTGCTTCTGGGTTAGAATAAAAATCTGTACAATTCTTATGCGAGTGGCCTGGGACTGCTTTGGGATTGCGTGGATTTTTTTTTCTCCAGAGGAACTGTGGACAACATTCTGTTTGTCCTAAAAGTGAGAGACTTCAGAATTTGACCTAATCTTGAAATAGGAACCCTTTGCTCTGACCAGAACTTTCCACAGCAGTGAGGTTACAAAAGTATGGCTGTCCTGTTCTTTTATACCATCTAGGATGTGAGCAACTGATGGTATAGTATGCTCACACACTCACACAGATCCACAAGGTGAAGGAAAGCAGTACTTACCGAAGCTATTTTCTTTTGATAGCTAATTGTTATTTTAGGCTTACCTCCCCTCTAGCTGTTGTACTGCAAATAGATTTAAATATATCTATGGGTTCATCCCTTATAATGAGAGCTGTCCTTCACGAATGGCTATATCCATGAATATTTGCCCGCATATACTGATTGTTAAGGAATCGACTTAGTGACTTTTATGGTTCCTGATCAGTATTGAAAAACTTGTTTTTTCTATACAGTGTACGATAGCAGTCGTGCAGTATTTTAGCACCTTTATCCAGGTGCCTCAGCTATGCATGAGGTAGGGACTGAAATGATTCCTGTTCATATAGCTGACTTGAAATTTGAAACAGTGAGACAGAAATCCTCATTTCAGATTGTCTAGAAGACAACAGAGTAGCTGGAAAAAACTGGTAGTGGAAGATGGACATAAGATAGGCCATCTGCTCTTTGATCTTAAGTGTTAATATATTTAATTATAGATTCTCAGCATTGTGGGACATGTCGCAGCTGTTTTGATTCTGACTGAATGGTCTTCCCTGCATCCTTCTCGTGATTGTGGTGACATTGGACCAGTCTGCAACATTCTAGGAGCACTGGTTGGACAACATGGGATCTGGTAGTTCTGTAAATGCCAACTACAAGTACTCCCTGCAGAAGTCTGAAAATGGTGAGTGATTCTTAAAAAAGTAATCCTTTCCTGCCTGCCCCTGCACATGGTGTTGGGAGGTTGCAGTGGATGTGTTTCTTTTCTGAGTTACCTGGGGTTTTTGATAGTATTGAGGCAAGGTTATGTCTTTCAGTATGCCATGACAAGGAGTCTCAGCTGTCAGGCAGAAGACTAACAGGCTTGAAAAAAGGACAGTTCTTTATATCAGGATTAGATTAAAATAAATCAAAACCTGACCAGAAACATCAGCAATTCTGTTAGTTCTAACATATGATGGATTAATCAATTTCTGGCCAATGCATGTGTTGTCCTGTGCTGACAGCAAGGTAGATGGTATCACCCTGCTGCTTCTGGTGGACTCTGTTTTAAATGACTGTTAGTGGAACAAGGCTGATAAAGCAGAAGCATTAGCAAAGCCAAAATAACTCTGGTTCTAAAGTAAGTAAGAAAGATGGTGTGGCGAAGAAAAGCATAAAAGCAAAAAGTGTGCTTTTTTCTAATTATGCAATGTCACGTCATAGAATCATAGAATCGTTTGAGTTGGAAGGGACCTTAAGGATCATCGAGGTCCAACCCCCCTGCCGTGGGCAGAGACACCTCCCACTCAGTGCAATGCTCTTAATCGGCTAATAATCTAGACTTTTTTATGGCTCTCAAAGCTGTAATGATTTATTTTTATGAAACCCTCCATATGATAGTAGCCATTTTCTGGGTGTGTGACTAGGTCTGCTATGGAGCAAAGGGAGTTTATGAGTGAGACTTTACACATACAAAGTGTGAAAAAGTAAACAGATGACTGTTGTTTGAATCATTCAGTCATCAGCACTGGCAGGACAGCCATGTGGTGCAAATTGTTTATAAGTACTTTGAAAGGAAAAATAGTGATAGCATTTAGAAATGAAGAAAGCAGAGACACCAATGTGACTTGGCCTTTTTCGTTTGCAAATTTTCTTTGTTTGAAAAACTCCACCTTTTTTTTTTTTATTTTAAAGTAAGTTAGACTTGATTATTGCCTACAGCACCAGAGAACCATGGACTTTCCCAAAAAGTTCAGGGCTATTTTATGATAATGGCTTGTCTATAGCAAAGTGTAACATAAAACTAGTTACTTATTTGAAACTCTGCATTAAATCTGATACATCATCAGCAGTTTCCCATGACAGTAAAACCTCTCGGAATCTCTTGCATCTGGTTCTCAAAATCCATCAAATCTGCTGATCTGCAGATGTGCTGCTGCTTAGAACTTTCCACCCAAGTATAACGTGCCAGGCAGTGTCCTGTCCCTTTTGTACAAGGCCCAGAGGCTGCTCCCTATGGAAAGTGTAGCCAGCAGAGCCCTGTTAAAGCAGCTCTGTGCTTGAGTGAAGAAGGGGATGGGGAACCCAAGAGAGGATACTGACTCCCTCCTGTAAGCTGGTTTGTGAATTATACTGCTAGCATGAACAGGCATATTTTGGTTTGAGTGCTGACACTTTCGCACGCTTTCAGTAGCTCATATCAGGATGTATGATTCAGTTTACTGCTTGGGTCCTCATAAAAGGAGGATAAATCTCTTTCTCTTCCTTTTTTTTTTATTTTTTTCTAAATTAAAACAAACATTGCCAGATGAAACACCGAGGTAAGCTGGTAAATTAGAATACCTGGATTTTTCAGTTGCAGAGTCAGTCTCTGTAAAAGTAACATAAAAATGCAATGACTTGCCCATCTGGAACTTAAAACGCTGTGGATGGTGGTATATATGCTCACTGTGTGCTTGATAATGAATCTTTCATGGATTTTATTTTTCATGTTTCAAAGGATCTCGTTTTCATTGGTGTATGTGGAGTCATAACTACGAATTTCTGCTTGGGATTCAGTTGAAATACATCTGACTCCTACTGCAGTAACTGGACATTTATCTGCTCCTAGGGGAATGCAAGATATTTGGAAGTTGCTTATTTTAAGAGAGTGATTGTGACTGTGATTCTGGTTACATGCCAGACAAATTACTGTACAGGGAGTAAGGCAACTAGTTTTGGGTCTGTTACAAAGAAGTCTTGAAGAGGTAGCATCAGGAGCTCCAAAATGCAGAAAAAAAAATCAGCCTCTCTTATTTTTTTGTAGCCCAGCAGCTCAGTAAGCATTTTCTCAACTAGATACAAGGCTCAGGCAAAAATACATGTTGTTTTTGAATTAAGGCTACCCAAGTCTTACCTTCTTGCCCGTAACTTCACCGTGACTCTGTTCCTCAGCTTCACAACTGTAACAGCTCTTCACTTTTTGTGCTCTGCAACTCCAAGTGCTGTAACAGTAAAATAGTTTATAAGGATTATTATTTCATTGCATAAGCCATCAGGAGATCTTCTTTAGCTAAAGGTCAATGTTTCCTGCTGAAATATACGGAGGGTGGTCTATGTTATATAATTAATGCAAGCTAATTGAATTAACGTGATCTCTTTGTCTCTTGCTAGCACTTAGCAGCCTTTGGGGTAGGGATGGGGGATTTCCTTTTTAATAAAGTTTTCCCATGCCACACCCCTCCTTGCTCTCCCTGTTTCGGTGAGTGCAGCAGTGCTCTCTCACTGGCATCATTCCCCAGATGCCAAGGGAACACAATCTTCTTCAGCAGCAGTAACTCGAACTCTGGGGTCTCCATTTGATTTTGGGGCCTAGCCTGTAGATAAAGTGGTTATCCCTCTCTTAGCTAAAGACAACACAGAGAAGCATTGTTAGAAAATGTTTTAAATGTAGGGCTCTAGGGTAGGGCTCCAGAAATAGACAGGAAGGGATACAGAGCATAATGAAAAGAGACATGCCAAGTAGCAGAGCTGGTTGGGAAAGTGCTGTAACCAGTTGGTCCAAGTGGGGTCAAGACCAGCTAAGAAGGATGGAAGTGTTTCTAGAGGTACATAAAGTTCTGTGGCAGAACTTGAAGAAAGCAGGAAACTGCACCAATGTACTTCATTTAAATATGGACACTCCCCATCTGAAATAATCTTTTAATGAAAAATGCTGAAATTGGGGAAATGCAGAGAAATGGCTATGTTTTAAGATCTTCCCTCCATCACTTGGAGGGAAGAGCCCAGTGCCAGTGCTGGCTTTGGATTGAACCACGACCAGGCACCTGCAAATTCCTGGCATTTTGTTCCTTCTGTGTCATTAAGTGGCCAAAGATCTGTCTCCCTCTTTTCACTGTGGGTGTTAATTTTGTCTTTATTACGACATAATGGTATGTTAGCATTTATGCTAGAATAGATCCCTTCTGAATTTTGTCTAGAACTGCAAAAGCTGTAGTATTTATTTGGCTTGGAAGAACGTAGACAAACCTGGTATTTTTAAGGCTCTGGAAGGGGACTTGGTGTCTCGTTTTCCCCCAGATACCTTGTCTGCCCTCAGTCAAATCTCTGGCTTGCTGAAGCCTCAGTACCTGGACTGTAAGACAGACATGAAAGTGATCAAGGTAGACAGAAAGGAAGGAAATTGCCCGTTAATACTGGAGAACGTGTTTGGATCTTTAGGCCTTAATAATTTGATGTTAATGCTGGTGCTGAGGAGCCAGCAGTGATCGTTTAGAATTTCTTCAGAGGTCTCTGGTCAGGCAGGGTCAGATCAGCCTCTTGGTGAAAAGAAGTGAGTGTTTTGTTATCCGTAATATTTAGGCATCGGAACACCTTTCCTGAAGTCCCTCTTCAACTTTCAGGGTTGGGAAGGGAACGGTGGCAGGGTACCTCAGCTGCAGCCACAGCAGCCCAGCATGTTGGTTCTGGTTCTGTCCTCTAGCTTTCAAGGCAGCAGTCTTGATCCAACGATGGTATCGGCGCTATGTTGCTCGGCTGGAAATGCGCCGACGTTGCACCTGGAGAATTTTTCAGTCCATTGAGTATGCTTGCGAGCAGGATCAGATCAAGGTAAGGTGCCAAGGAAAACAGTATGTAAGAAAATACATAGAAGGGTGGTTTCTGTGCCACAGACTCACTCGTTTCTGGCCAGTAATGCTCTAAGTGCTTTGGTGGGCCAAGGACTGGGTTTCCTGCCCCTTTTTAGCCTATTGATTTCCTACCTATTGATTTCCTTATGTCTGATGAAAACCCAGGTAATGAGTCATAAAAGAAAACCATAAGGACCATTTAATACTGTTTTTCCTGAGTCTGAACACAATAAGCAAGCCTAGTTGGTTTGTTTAACTTTTATTAATATTTTCTTATATAGTTGCCTTGCTGTCAGGCAGGGAGAGGGAGGGCTTATAGGTGTAATTCTGTCTGTATGGCTGAAGGTAAAGCTACTTTCTTGACTTCATCATGAGATATTCAAAACTAGAATTGGTATGGTATGATTTGTTGTACATACCAGATAACATGAGATGGGCACAGATAATACTTCCAGAAAGAAAATCACCTTAAGTTGCCACTCTGCAGAATTTCATTCCAGAGTGAGTGATGATGGGCTCTCTCTCTTCTTGCAGCTTCACAACTTCTTCAGTTACCTCATGGACCACTTCACGCCAAGCAGCAGTAAAGAGAGTAAGTTTCTATGCGCCTTTTGTAGATGTGGCACCAGCAGTGCAGAAGGTTGCACCCTGTATTGATTCATTGCCCAATGCTGGCCCTTCAGGGTGGCAAAGGGGGCCAAGAGAGTCTAAAGAGCAGTGGCATCAGGAATTTGGATAGGGAGTGAATTGTCTGGAGACTGTCAGAGCTGTGCAAGGGATATTGGGCAATTCCTGCTCCTTAAGAGCTGGAAGGGGGAATTAAAGTTCAGTATGTTTCCTAAGAGCAGTATTAGAAATGTGCCTTTTTTTCAGTGATCCCAGATAACCACAGCTTTGCAGAGTTAATTTCTGAAGTGAGAGAATCTGTCTTTCGGGGACTGTGCTCTAGGGTATCTACTTTATTTATATTTAGTCTCTCACTTATAATTGGCGGGGGGAAGTGCTGTGGGAACCAATAAATATCTTCCTGAATCTGCAGAGTATTATATGTTATTTCTTAGTGCTGGGAACTTGCTAATGAGCTTAGCTCTGAAATCTGATGGTAGGAAGTCAAAAATAACTATTTAATTTGCTGACCATAACCTGCTGAAGCCCTTGCTTCTTCCTTTCAAACTGCTACCCTTTTCCTTACAACTACTCCACATATTTTACAGCAAAGCTCTGTCGAGCTTTTTTTTTCAGTGTCTGTATAAAACAGGACTATAATGTCCCGTTCCTTGAGTTGGGCTCTGAGATATTACAGCAATAAAAAAATAATGCATATTTATACACATTTTGTGCAACACTGAGAATGTAGGTGCAAGCTTAGAAAAAACAGCGGGGTGTAGGAGACAGTTCCTTATTATACAGTTTGCTTTTGCATGTCATTGAAAGTAAGATTACAATTAGTCATGGCAACCAATGTCCATCTGGCTCTACGAGAGTTTTGCAGAAACTAGCATAGCTGCCAGCATTGCCTGACATAGCACATGGAAACTTATCCCTGTAGCCTTTACCCCACTGCAAAATCTGTAGCAATGTGAAACTAGGAGCTAGACACCGCCACTGCCATGTCTCATGAGCTCTAGCCTAACGAAACAGCTTTTCTTTAGCAAATTACTAGAATGGTGCAGTGAAACAAATTAACTTTTTCTTGTCCCTTTCTCTTTTGTTTAAAAAAAAAACCACATTCAAACTAACCAATCTGCAATCCAGGGGATTTTATCAGTCGCATGTTCATAAGTGGAGAAAGCTTCAAAGAGGCAGAGCTGGAAAAATACTGTGACTATGAATCCATGGAGGTGCCAGACTCCTACACTGGTCCCCATCTCTCTTTTCCGCTCCTTCCTGACCACGCGACTGCCTTGCTGGAAGCTTTCAAACAGAAACAAGTAAGGATCCCAAAAGGAACCACGCTTTCCCTTTCTTGGTGCAGGGATGTAGAACAGATAATTTGTTTTTAGCCATCCAAACAAGCTAAGCTGATTAGAGTACAATGATCTGGCAGGCTGTTATACAAAAGGGGATGGAAAAGATGTGATATTTTCTCCTGCCATAGGAACTTTTTTCTTTTCTAAAAATGCAGTTCTCACAAAACTGAAACCTTTTCATAGGTGTGTGCCAATATTAACCTGAATTTAATTTAAAAAAGAAAAAAAAACCAAAACAGTACATGTTGAAACATTTTGTCATTTTTTGTTGCAATTCCTCAATTTGAAAAAAAAGTATAGGATGGCCTAGATGGAAACAGCTGACTAAAATTATGTATCATGCCTTGCAACTTTAAATCATATTTAAAATGTGGGTTTTTGATAAGGAAGTCAAGTGCCAGTTCAGCAGCACTGACCAGACAAGTCCTTGTACAATTGCAGTGTTCTGCTGCCATCCCTCAGTCAAGGTGCTGAACTGCAAAACAGGCCAAAATATCTGTTCTCTAAACAAAATGACTTCTAAAACAAAGGTCTCTAGTGTCTTGACTAAGATTAAATGCCTACACCCTGGCTTTGAGTGAATATATTTCTGCAGGACACGTGGCAGCTTGTGGCCTAGTTTAATGTGAAAAAGTCTAAGAAAGATTTGGAAGAGTGGCTTCTTACCAGTGATACTGGGCTGGAATTTCTTCTGCTCTAGGAGGTGGGGTTGCCTAGCTGATATGGCCTTGACCACTAGCTGCTAGGGCTTTTGGGTTTTCTTGCAAGCCCTGCCAGTGCTGGGTTGCTTTGAGCAAATCTCTCCCATCCTGCTGTCGTACAGGTTTTTCCTCATCGTGTTTCTAAGCCTGTAGGTCATCACTGAGTGTTGTCCCAGTGAATTTCTCCCATCCAGGTTATCGTGGTGGGTTCTTGGGCCTTTGCAGACAGAGATGCGTTGCTGCTCAGAGGTCACTGATTTCCTGCTTTAATCCCTTCGCTTTCTCCTAGTAGCAGCTCCACGCTCGCTACGTCTTAAACCTTCTGCATGAGACCAGGAAGCACCTCAAGCAGTTGCCAAACATCAGTCATGTCTCCACCTGCTATAGTGAGGAGGTCACCGTGTGCGGTAGGTCTGGATGGAAGGGCATTGCACAGTCTCTGGGGCAGAATGCTCATGTGGAAGGGATGGGAAAGATATAAAATGGTAGTGTGAGCATGATACCTTCCTCTGTACTGAGTGTGGAACACAAACACAGTCCATAAGCAAAATGTGTGTTGCACTGAGAAGCAGCTGGGCTGTCTAAAATATCCAGGTTTACCATACAATGCTGTATTTGAGCTGCTGTGAAGACTAGCCTGAAGGCTGGAGGGGTACATCACAGCTCTCTTTCTGCTTGGTCTGGAACAGGGACAGGGGTGTTGAAGGAAGGAGGTTTGTCTGTTTGTAGTCTGTGTGTGGCTTCCATGAGAGGTTTTGGGATACATCATTAACAAACCCTGCTCCTAGATGGTAGCATTCAGCTTGCATAGCCTGCTGTAGCAGTGGTGCTGTCACAGCAATTATAAAAATGCAAGGAGAGGAGGAGGTATGAACAGAAAATAAAAGAATACGTATAAGGGAAGATGAAGGGTGGTAAAGATAGCTTGTGGCTCTTAAAATTTATATATGTTACTGTAAAATTTTAAAGAATTTTTCAACTTGATTCAAATTTGTCTCTGTTCTGTCACCCCAAACTTGGAGGCATTGCAGTAAACCACAGAAACTGCACCCAGTTGAGGACTGGCCTCAAAACCCAGTCATCTTCTGTCCGGTCCTGTGGCCTGGGATTATTTAAACAACTGAGTCCTGGAGCTGTTTTGGCTGTTTTCATTAGCAACAGTGTATGCATTCAGATCCAGAATACTAACATGTCTTTTGAGTCCTATCAAGTAAATTTGAAAGAGACGAAGCTTTTCACCATTATTTTCCTATTCTAGCACTGGTGTTTAAACTTTGAGATATTCATGAAAAATATATACTTAGCACAGACTTTTCATGCAGTCAGCTTCTGGAAAACCAATCTCTCTCTCCAGTAACATGTTAAATGGGAATTTAGTTTGATTACTATATTGTATGCAAAGCTTTGTCCTGTGTAATGATCAAAGTCAAACAGTTTCTTGTGCCATGATGTGTCATCGTAAGAAATAAATTAACAAAGCTGTTGAATCAGAGTCTTCAGAAGCTGGTGTACATTTTTTTGCTGTCCTTCTCAGGCTTCAGTTCAAGCCTTCACACCACGTCCTTTTCCATCAGGCACATTGACTTGGTGCAAGGAAACTTGTACCCTGAACTTCACAAAATATTTCAATGGTCATTAATTTATAGAGATACTTCACAGGAAATTATTTACTGATGTCTTTTTAAGTTAAACATACTGTGACTTGTCTTTTTATGCCTGTTAGGAGACTTGCACGGCCAGCTGGATGACTTGTTCCTCATATTTTATAAGGTAGGCACTGTATTTGGAGAGGGAGGCTGGTCAGGTGTTGTGAGAGGTACTGTGTGGGTCACGCTGAGGAGTGTTTGCAAAATTGGGCCCTTCACATGCAATTCTCCAGGTCAACTTGAACAGTTTTAAATGGCTTCACAAAGCAGCAGCTTATTCCCTTGTTGACTTTGATATATATGGACATTTGGGATGTGCCAGTAGACATTTTTGTAAGTGCTGATACCATTGGCTACCCTTCCTGATTGCCAGCTTTCACTTTTTGGTGCATTTGCCACTGGAAGCCTACAGGATAAAAATAAGTCAGGATCTACTGTACAAGGTAAGCTGGGACAGGAATGAGAAAATGCAGCTGGGAGGGGAGATATATAGAGCTAATGGGGAGGCCTCTCTTGTAACATCCACCTGTTCCTTGCTTTTACAGAATGGCCTTCCTTCTCCTTCCAAGTCCTATGTGTTCAACGGGGACTTTGTAGACAGAGGCAAACAGTCCCTTGAAATCCTCATCATCCTCTTTACCTTCCTCTTGATCTATCCAAAGGAGGTTCATCTCAACCGTGGGAACCATGAGGACCACATGGTCAATTTACGGTATGGGTTCTGGGTGGGGCTGATTGCAATGTTAAGGGGGTTGCTGCAAAATCCCACTGAGCTTCCTTTCTCCTATTCCTTTAGCTACGGTTTCACCAAGGAAGTAATGCAGAAATACAAGGTAGGCAGACGTTCGTGTCTCTTTTACTATGTGAGATGTGGACTTTGAAGGCTTGGTGCTTCATCTTTTCCCTTCTGACCTGTTCTCCTAGGTGCATGGGAAGAAAATCTTGAAGATGATTCAGAATGTTTTCTGCTGGCTGCCCCTGGCCACTCTGATTGATCAGAAAGTCCTTGTTATACATGGGGGCATCTCTGACACCACTGACCTGGACATGCTTGAGAAAATTCAAAGGAACAAAGTAGGTTCTATTTCCTAGATATTGCAAGAGACAACAGTGTTGCTGATTTGTGGCGAGGAGGTTTTTTCTACACATCAGCTCGGCTGTTGACAAGACAAATCAAATGGATGGTCTTCCTAGACAAATCATGTTTAGATACAGGCTTGGAGTGGATCACTTTGGTTTAAGAGTGTGTGTGCAGGGAAGAAACATTCTTGGCTTCTGGAGGATGTATGGATGATAGCCAGGGTAATGGCATGGGTAAACAGATGTGCCGGTGCTGACTGTAAAAACACAGTGATTATGAGACTTTGTCCCACAGTTCCTTAGCCAGATTTCCAGAAGGATTTTGATAAGTCATTTAACTTGCATCTGCCTCACCTCAAGCTGAGAAATACTACTTCCCTTTTCTAAATGTAACGACAAACACTTGCATTAGTCATTAGTCTTTTCCTCATTCTGCTGCCTAGTTCCTGTTGCAGGTTAAATCCATGTACTCTACTTTTTGTGAAACATCTAGCAGCATAAAGGCAATGAAGAAGAGACAGATCTGTAGTCAGGATGGATATGGGACTCCAGCTATAAACCAGGAGTGGCACATCTGAAAGGACAGCACTAATAATCTCACACAATTAATCAGCATTTCATGGCACCAAAGTGAATTGAGGCTTGGTGGTTTGGGACAGTCTGCTAGGGGAAGATATTAGAACTGGAGATACAGGTTTCCAAGCAGGGTGACCATCTCTCTTTTCTCTTCTACCTCTTTCAGTTTATTTCTGTATTAAGAGGAAAGAAAAGAAAGGAGTCAAATAGAAATGTGGAAATACAGGAAATAAACGGGGAGAACAAAGCAGAGGCTGACCCAGCAGGGAACGAGGCAGCCCTCAGTTTATGTCCACAGCCCCGGCCAACTCAGGCTCCCAGCATGGCCAACAAGCTGGAGTTCTCCAGATGGGTTCGGCAGACGGTGCAGGAGCAAATTGAGTGGTGCCGCCGGCTGGTGGACATCAGCGAGTCAGAGGAGGAGGAGCTCACCTATTCCAGCATGGTCTCCTTGACGGATTTAGATGGGCCTTGTTGGACTCGCCAGGAAGAGTGGAAGCAGGTGAGTAGTCTAAGCAGGGCCCTGAGCTCAGTGGGCTGTGTCCTGCAGGTTTGCTCTGTTATGAGGAATCTGAGTATAAAATATGTGGGTCAGTGCCTTTCTTCAGAGAGATTTTTGCTGCTTTGTATAGTGGAGTTAAGGAGCAACTCAGTGTGGAAATGCCAGCGGGCAGGCTAATGTGGTTTGTGCTCTTTCATACCTCCTGCTCTGTTCCCCAAGACAGCCTGGCATTGATTATTCAATGGCGAGTGGTCAGGAAGGACCGTGAGCATGTGATCTCTGCTACCTGGGGATGTTTCATTAGATACCTGCACTACATCCAGCTCCAGCTGAGGCACAGCTCCCTAGGAACTGAAGAGCTGTGCATGGGAATCACACAGGAGAATGTAGGCTGTGCGCAGGACTGGTGGTAGCTGCTGTTCTGCTGGTGCCTTTCTCCTACCCTTGCGAGTCAGCTTCTTAGCCAGGCCTTTGGCTTTCTGTGCTCAAGGCTCTGTCCCAGCGTTTGCCCCTAGTGCCACACTCATCTGTCGTTGTATAAATAAAACCGCTGCTCAAGCATAGAGTGGGGCAACAGGTTTTCTTGAGTCACTTCAGGGGAGGGAAGTAATAGGCAAGACTGTACAGCTCAGTGTACATGGGGTATCTGAAGTCAGCTCTATAAGTAATGAACAAGGACGTCATCTGCTGATGAGCAAGTTGTGATCTCTGGTGCTAAGAGCAGGCTGCATTTGCGGTTTTAGCTGGGCTGCACTGCGAGTAGATGGCTAGGCAGGTCACAGACTGGGAACTTGGTTTGCTGTTTGTCATAAACCACACTGTTTGCAAGTCCCTTCCGTGCATTCTGAAGCCTATGACATCCTGGCACTGCACACCTTATCAGAATAAAGCTGTATATTGAGGTCAGGGTTAAAGAGATTAAACTTTAATCCAAGTAGTGGTTACTGAGTCGGTACTTACATTACTGGAGGCTGCAGAATGTCCTGGCTAGAGAGAAAAGGAGTTTAATACTAAGCCTGCTCGTAGCCTTGGGATCTGTTGGGTGTTCTCACCCTGGGACCTGCATTTTGGGTTGGAGGCAGCCTTGTAACAGGTGTGATTTATGGATACCCCCAGGCACTTTGGATGTGCCTCTAGCTTCAGGCCAACAATATTGTCACCTCCATGGTGGACCAGATCTGTGACAGTCCTACGGAGCAGTATGGTGGTTCAGCTGGGATGCCGGAAATATCTGTTTCCCTACCCTGTGGTAATAGCAGCAGTTCAGGGAGGGATTCAGAGACAGAGCTGTGTTTTCTTAGTAAACTTTAATGGGTGATGTCTGCTGGGTACACTTATTCAATAAATTTTTCCAATCCTATCAGGTTTTAGACATTCTCTGGAGTGACCCCATGCCTCAGGAGGGCTGCAGAGTAAATACAGTGCGAGGTGGTGGCTGCTACTTTGGGCCTGATGTGACAGGGAAGATCCTTGAGAAGTACAACTTGCAGTTCCTCATCCGTTCCCATGAGTGCAAGCAAGAGGGCTACGAGTTCTGTCACAACCGAAAGGTCAGTGAGATGGACAGTGTGAACGATACTTGGGTTTCCATCCTGCCAGGGTGGAGCTGCTGTGATGGCTTGTCTCAGCTCTGTATTTCCTCCAATGGGGCTTTGTTAAGTCTGCACAAAATCGTTCAACAGCCTTATTGGGAGTTATTGAAGTGTGTTCCCAGCTGAGGTCTTAGGTCAGGACAGTCCAGAGTCACCTACTCTGCTGAGGGTATCTGTTGTGCAGCCAAAGCATGTCCTTGTGGGTACTAGCTGAGAAAAGATCTGAATCCCCCCTACTTAATGCAGCTGAAGGGAGCTGCTGCAGCAAACTTTTGCTCTCAGAAGACTCAGGGTCACTTCAATGACTTGAACAGGAGCACTTTTGACTCTGTTCACTGCAGTTGAGAATGGAAGTTTGTTGTGGGAGAGTCCAGTGAAATCACAGAATGTCCAGTGTGTGGCCAGATCCAGACACCAGTGCTGTCCTTGAGGAATTCCCACCTGTAAGGCTTCTAGGCCAGCTGCCACCTCTCTCTTCCTTTTCCACCTAACACATGGTGCTTTCACAGTCTGTTAACTCCAGATGGGATCAGTTGTGTTTTTCTTTTCACTGATGTGCGTATATGTATGTATTGACTGTAAATGCCTCTCTCTTCTGGGGGTTAGGTGCTGACCATATTTTCAGCCTCAAACTACTATGAGATTGGCAGCAACAGGGGAGCCTACGTGAAGCTAGGACCGGACCTCGTCCCCCATTTTGTTCAGTACCAAGCGAACAAGACAGCCCATACTCTCACAATGACCCAAAGGCAAGGCTTTCCAGTTGCTCTGTATTCATCAAGTCAAAATTCCGAAAGGGAAAACTTTGTGAGCTTTGAGAAAATTTAACTCTGGAGCTGAATTTTCACAGCTTGATTTACTAAATAATAGCACTTACAGACTGCTGATTTTCCAGCTTCTCTTTTCAATGTCAAGTTTTAATTTTTGACCCTTGCTGAGGTTCCCTTCTGCTTTGTTACTTCACAAATTGATGCAGGAATTCACCGCATCAGCTGCAGAGAACTTTGCTCTAGGCAAGGAGCGCCTTGTCATGAGCACTGAGATGCAGCTGTGGCTGTGCAGAGCAGTTGTGCAAGGGTCTGGGCAACTCCTTCCCAGGAGGACTGGGAAGATGCAGCTTCTCCTCCACTTTGTGGCAAGTCCTTACCGTGCTTCTCTCTTTTTCTGCATCCTCCAGAATCAGCAGAGTAGAGGAGTCAGCCTTTCGAGCCTTGCGGGAAAAGCTCTTTGCTCACACCTCAGCCCTCATCAGCGCGTTCAAGGCCTATGATAAGGACAATACAGGTAAATCTGAGCTGAGGGACACTCAGGTTAATTCCCTGGTAGGACAGGATTGAAGCAGCTAAGCTGAGCATGTCACTGGTTGGGAGGCTTCATGCCGATAGCTGTTGGTGACTGTCACAAGGGGAGGCTGTGTCAGACCTTGACACAGCGCTGGTCTCATCTGCTGTGTTCACTGTCTCTGTTGGGAAAGCCATTAATGCCTCAGAGTGGCATTATAATGAGAAGGTGTTGGAGAAGCAAGAGGTGATTAGCCTGATGTTTAGCAATTTAGGCTTGGTACTAGAACCCTTTGGAACAGGACTACTGATGAAGCGTTGGAAAAGATGACCTGGAACGTGTCTGTCACATGTCTGTTAGGGAAGGGCTGGATGGTCTCTAGAGCCCCTTCATCCTAAAATCACTTGGGAGAGGAAAGTGAGGGATGTCCTCTGTGGCAGCTCCCCCTGCCAAGCCTTAAGGAAGGAGCTGAGAGTTCATAATTCTCTGGCTGCCAGGAGTGCTCTGCTTCGTGCAGTGACTGAAACATGTTGCTGAGATCTGTCCATTTGTGGGCCAGGGGAGAAACGGGACACAGTGGTTGGCAGAACTCCTTCTTGTGGGTAGAACTGGTTTCCTGCTTTCTGCCCTGACAGCAAAATAATTCACAAAAGTCCTGATCAGCTGTTATAGCAGCTGCTAAATTAGGGGCTTCTCCCTGTTCCTGGGTCCTTGAGGAAGTACTAGTGCAGTTTGGTAGGCCATGATCAGGCAGGCTGACCATGGCCATAGTTCACAAATTTATGATGAAATATTCAAAGTTAGTGTTTCCCATTGCCCAGATGTTTGCAGCCCCATGGCCCTGATTTATTGCAATGACCAAAAGCTTGCTGAGGCTGGGGGGAGCAGTAAGAGCACTGCACTTGTTCCTGCAGTGGATGATGTCTCTATGGCCACATAGGTTTTTTTTCCCTGGACTGAGGTGCTCAAGTGTACCCTGGAGAAAAGACACTGTTGCTGTCAGCAGCATGGTAGACTGGGTATGCACACAGCTCTAGGCTTTTGACTTTGCCTTCATGCGCTTTCAGCTGCCCGTCTCTCAGAGGTCTCCATGGCTCTCCCTTTTCTTTACAGGAAGGATCACGCTGAGCAACTGGGCAACGGCAGTGGAGTCAGTCTTACACCTGGGATTGCCCTGGCGAATGCTGAGACCACAGCTGGTGCGCAGCACGGCAGATGGCATGCTGGAGTACAAGTCCTGGCTGGACGACCTGGCCATGGAGCAGCGGAGCCAAGAGGTGAGCACTCATCCTCTTCCACCAAAGCATGATGCAAAGCAGCTCACAAGATCCCCAGCATGTGGAACCAAGTATGGTATGAAAGCACAGTAGATGGTTCTGGTTCCTGTACAACCCAAAATTACACTGAAGTTAACAGAAAAGCTTGCATGAAATCAAGTAGTCCAGCGGCGTAGAAACAGGTGATGTACATGTAATCAATACCTAGGGGTAGTTTTGAATGCAGGCTTTTAAGTAGAAAAACTATATTCCGTTCTCTCAGTCACAGACTTAATTACATCCAGCAAAACCAACTATGCAGTAGTTAGAAAACACAGCCCAAATCATTGTCTTCTCTATTGGCCTGGAAAAGCTGTTTGGAAACAATGAGATGATGATGTGCTGTAATGCAGAGCTGCACAGAGTGTCCAGTCACCACAAACCTCTTTCATAAGTCACACATGATGCAAAATGCATTGCTGCCAAACAGTAACTGCTCAGAGAAAGCACAGAATGTCAGAAAGGGTAGAAGTTTGACCATGTTGTCTTTCAGCACATCCAGTCGAGCTTGCTGGAAGTCATTTATCGAAACAGATCCAACTTGGAGACGATATTCAGGATCATAGACAAAGATCATTCAGGTAAGCAGGTGTGCGGGGGGTGTCGGTTACTGCATTGTGTTCCATTCTACTTTTGCACTCCCTTTAGTAGATACAAAGGCATTTTGATTTAATAGTTTAAAATCTGGGTCTTTCTTCTCCCTCAATTGGGGTTATTGCCGCCTTTTGAAATGTCATTGCAAGTTTCCACAAAGATGATACAGGCAAGGTAGAGAGTTAATAACTATTTCTTCTGGAGGAGTTTAGCGGAACAAAAATTGAGATGAGAGCAATGACAGTAATGTAGTGTACTTGGGATCTGCTTTCAAGCAGTCATCTCCACCAAACTACTTCTGGAAAGAGAAAATGCAAGTCTTTGCCGCTTTTTGTTCTCCCAAATTATGTCTCTTTACTGCTTTAAGTTGTAACTTAGCCACTGTTTTGCATGCTAGGAAATTTAGTTGCAGCACATGAAACTAAGATTATGAGTGATTTCTTTCCTTACTTTAGGGTATGCAGGCAGCAGGGGTGGGATGAGAGATCAAACCTGTGCAGAGGTCCCTCCTTGCATGCTGAGAGGGGACTGACTGGCAGCAGTGCCTGCGGTGGCCTTGTGCTGAGGTGGCTGTGCCTTCCTTTTCCACAGGTCTCATCTCATTTGAGGAATTCCATCAAACCTGGAAGCTGTTCAGCTCCCACATGAACATTGAACTCACAGATGATGGCATCAATGACTTAGTTCGTAGCATTGATTTCAATAAGGATGGAAACATTGACTTCAACGAGTTCCTAGAAGCCTTCCGCCTTGTCAAACAGTCACAGTAGCGAGAAGCTGGTGAGGGTTGCCACATCCAACGCCTTGACTGTCTACAACGCCAGGGGGACCATTTCCTACCTAACCACAGAGCATGCCTGCAGATGCCAAGCAGGGAAAGGGAAGGCAGGTACCTGTAGCACTTGTTGGTTGAAAACAGTGACTGCCGTAGCCAACAGCTGTGATCCACATGGGGAAGGTAACAGGTAAAATATATAAGCTGCACTTCAGTTCTGACCAGTTTTAAAAAGGAGCTGCATTTGAAGTAGAAATTATTTCTCAAAGGGAAGATACAACTTAGTTGATCTTGTCAATGTGATGAAGTGTTACAGGTCTATTCAAGTGTAGTAAAATGGAAGTAAAGGTATTTCTTGTAGGCAGTGTTGTAAGCAGGCAGAAAGTGCTAGAGCACAGCTTTCCATTTAATAAACAGTTTTTTCTAGATCATTGTTTCTGGTCTGTTCATCCCTTCTCTTGTTTGTCGACTCTCCTGGCGTGATAGTACCTATTTCCCCTCTGTTGTCCCTTTGCTGTGATAAGTTTGTTGTTTGAAGCTACGAGATCTGTGCAGTGGAGAAATATTTTGAAAAAAACCCAAAAACTATCCATCATCTCAAACATGCAAAATTGTCTCTAGCAGACTTTTTAAAGAAATTTATTGAGACCAGTTCTTTTTCAAAAGCCACGGTACTAGATCAAGTAGCTCACTGCTAGAGTCACTATGCTGCATAGTTGGTTCAAAATATTTTCAAAGCATGGTACAATTGCAATTTAAATCAGGGAGAGGGTTGAAGAGTTTGAGAAAAAACCACACCTCTCGTTTGTGAACATGCAGCAGTCACTCTAGCAGCAGTGCTATGCTAGAAGACTTCACTTAGACTGCTACCCTGGCCCTTGAAAAAGAGAACTCTGGCCTCATTTGATTTCTTAGTAGAGCCTCTGCTAAGGCCTATATTGCACTTTTGAGATATTTTGAGTTGGAACCATGCTTCCAAAAAAAATTTAATCCTTTTCCCCCTTGATTACGGTTCCATATATACTTTTTTCAAACAGATCTGTGGCAGCAGGTTTGATAGTTTGGTACCTGCCGTGCATGAAGGGGAGTGAAGTGCATTAACCTGGAGTTGTTACTAGTTTCACTTCTTTGCTGATGTAGCTGAGAAAGCCAACACCATCCACAAGTTATTACAAAGTCAGACTGAATTTATTACTCTCTGGCAATTAAAAAAAGGCAGAAGACAATGCCTAGACATTCTGTTGTTACTTCCAGGGCAGCAAAGCTTCATATAGTTCACATATGTAAAGTGATAAACCATAACCTTCAGATCCTTGCAGACCAAAGGAATGATGAAACTGGAAAAAATCTACTTCCTGGAGCTCGCCCCATTAAACTACTTGCATTGCAGAGACAGACATAGTTACAGCAACATACATATCTGTAATGATTTAAATTAGCTGTTTACATAATGATGTTACTTGATTGTTTTGACAAAAACATAGAAGCAGGCTAAGCTTTCCATAACTCAAGTCACAAGTGGAACAATTCCCTCAGCACTGCATTTCTGGGACAATGCTGTTGTAGAAAAAGGAGGAAAAAAAAAAGAAAAAATGTACAATAGTACATATAGTTTTATAGTAAACCGGTATCTGAACAGATTCAGTTTTCCTTCTTTTATTAAAGCATATATAGCTTTATAAAATATAAACCTTCCAAAGGTCAAGTTCAAAACCTTTGAAGAGGCTTTGCTAATTCTAAAGATAACAGCCAAAATACCATTGCTCCTAGAAGATACGTGTTTTATTTTACCTCAACAGTTTTAGCCTTGGAAGGTGAACCATGAACTTGAGTAACATATTCGGTGGGAGCCCAGCTGCAGCATCCATCATGTCAACTGAAGACTCCTCCTCTGATGGGAATGCTCTCGTTCAGCCCATGTTCTATAAGTTTGATGTCCTCCAAGTCATCTTTTATAATGCTAATTAAGTGACTCAGGCCTTCTTGCTGCTGCTTCAGATGCTGCAGATAGTTTAAAAACTGGCATGAGCATAGTTCAGCTTTATAGATTTTAAGTAATATTTCTCAAAGGTGTCATGTGTGATGGCCTTGGCACATTGAAAAGCCTGGCATAATTTCTTTGGAGAAAGCAAAAACCAGTATTTTCTGCAGAGCCTTTGTGGCCACAAATAGCGGCTTTGTATAAAACCTTACTGCGCTGTCACCAAGAACAGTAAGAAGGACTTAATCATCAAACAGTTACAAAGACATGACATTCTAGATACTTCCCCCAAGTTAATGCATAGCTGGCTTAAATTAGGAAGTTTAAAGAGTATCCCAGGATTCCACCCAGTAATACTTACTTGCTTGATTTCCCTTAAGAGGTCTGCATCTATGTAATAGCGCTCCTCAGCCCGCACTGCTCCAAAGTGGTTTTGCATCCTGATTTGGGACATGAGCTCATTCAGTCTGCCCTGAGCAGAGAAACAGGCTTAAATCAAACACAACTCATTTACATCTGTCAGAGCTCCAGCACGTACCACTCCTTAAGTCACCAAGGCAGGAAGCATTACCACTCATTCCATTTTAAACTTTTAAGAAATAAAAAAAATACTTAAATACCTATTAGTCATGCAGTAAAGAACTTGATGATACAACCTTGTAACACTACCAGACTTCTCTTCTCAAAGCTTTCCACAACAAGTACATATGCAGTTTGCAAAACTTAGATTCTTTTGTGAGAAAAAAAACAGTTGTTGGCAAATTTCTATTAACTACTCACCTTGAACTGCGTAGGTGCATTAAGTTCACACTGAATTGTATCTAACTGTACACGGAGCTGCTCTTCATCTGCTTGAATGGCGTAACCGCTTTTCCTTTGGATCTCCTGCTTTATTAACACCTGCAAAAGAAGCCTTTGAGATTCATTAGAGAAGACTTTGCCCACCTCTTTCCCCACTGGCCCATCCACATGTGTTTTTGCCCTTCCTCTAGCATGTCTCTCAGCAGATTTGTTCTGTTGCTTCGTCTGCTGCTCTGAGACCTCAGGGCAGTCCCACAGCTTCTGAGTAAGTGAGAGAATAGGTTTCCAAAGCAGTAAGACAGACTGTGCACATGATGCTTTCTGTGACAGCTCTGCCTGTTACTTGAAGCAATACCATTTAGATGAAATTAGAATTTCATTTTCAACATGTGCCATGCACAAGACTGCACAGGTCATCCTGCCCCCTCTCAGTTTGTATTCTGGCACTAGACTGTGTGTCAGAATAGGCTATTTAGACTATTAGGGTTACCTGTAATGTTCTGTGAGAAAGCGCCATCAGCTTCCTTTTGTACTGTGCAATTTTTGCCATAGTTGTCGTTTGGTTTTTCTGCAGCTCGCTGATATCTTCTGATATTATCTGCAGAGGAGAAGATGGAGTCAGCTGGAAGTCACAAGAGTTTCTGACAACAGAATACATTAGTCCTAACTTGAGACCAGGAGTTTTAAAACAGTACTCAGTCCAGCAACTTAGCATCCTCACCAAATATACTTTCATTTCAGAAAGCTTTTTGCTAGACCCGCATTGTTCTGGTTTCTATTTATTTTCATACACAACTGGGATTTTCAGAAGGCATCTGAAAACTGGGTCCTCAAATTAGAGTCAGTGCCAATGCAACTTAGTCCAGCTGGTTTGAACTAGCCTGTAACAACACAGCAAGCTTGAACCTCTGCTTGGGTTTAGGGCAAAAAATATAACTAAGGAATGCATTAAGAAATAGTGATAAAGAGTCACAACCCCATACACATGGTTCTGGTTTCAATTTTCTGCACACAGGAGGCATAGGGGGAGGCTCATTTAATAGCACATACTTTGTCAACAGAAAGCAGTCATGATGAAGATGAGAAACCTTACATCTAATCGAGTTTGATGCTGTTTGGTCATCTGATCTTGGACTTTCAGTCTTCTCAACAGTTCCTTGAAACCCACCATTGGCACAGGAATAAGCCTACAAAAATATAAATATTTTTTATGACATCTTTATATTAGATATGTGGTATGGATTAATAATTATGAATATAGTCTAAAGTTACAGATGATCTTGACCTATTATAAATTAGGATAATACATAAGCATATCTTGTTTGCTAAGTTCTACAGTCCTCACTATTCCTAACAACCTATTCCTGTTCCATAAAGGAATCAGCTTAAGTTATCTGTAACCACTGGAGGGTACAAGGGTACATCACTTTCAGCTGCAGGAATAAAGAGAAAAAAACCATAATGGTTGCAAAAAAAAAAAAAAATTAGTCACAATAGCTAGTCCATATAATGGAGGACACCACAACTGGAAGTGATGCAAGTAAGGCTCTTTATCCTGACAACCCTTAAGCGCCTAAATGGGTAAAGGGATTAGACAGACATTTTTGTAATCCTCACTGCTTAAATGAAATCGGCACTTGACAGAGTTATTCTCTAATAAGTTCTTTTAGAAGTAACCTGAAGGGTACTACACAATATTATATATTTCTCTTCTTTCCAAGTCTTTTTGTAATACTCAAACAGATGACTAGACTTACTTGTCAGGATCAGGATTGTCAACTTTGGCTTGCTCCCATATAATAGGATCAACACCTAAAAAAAAAACCACAGCAAAAAACCAAGTTTTTAGTATGGATAGATGTGAATAAATATCATATCTTACAGCTGCTAAGCAGGAAAAATGCTAGGAAATATGTAAGACCTCTGAACTATGGCCAGCATGAACAACCGCTATATAAATTGAGATTAATTAAACAAAGGTCGTTCTTAAGTTTCGGTTCTGGGCTGTGGCAGTAAATTCAGTCCAAAAAGCTGTCAAGCACTTCTACTGGTTTGAAAGGAACAACTCACAGGTGATCAAATCGGAGAATCCATACTTGAAATGGAAAAATTCCCATCTTCTCTACTGTATGCTACACTTGGGTGATCTTTCATCTTTAAGTTGCTTATTAAGAATAAATTAAAAATCAGTAATTAAGTGATCAAAGTACCAAAAGTTTGCAAAATAATCTCAGTAAGAATTATTGTGGTTGCTAACAGGATAAGCCTAAGGATTTTATCTGTTGACAGAACAGTTGCTTGTTTTGCCATGAACTGTTTCAACAGGTAAATACATAAAATAAAACCACCATAATTATACATGTACTTCAGCAACATGATGCAAGTTATTACATTCTCCAAACTTTACTGGAAACCAGATCAGTGTATAAAATGCACATACCTAGGTATGTTGGGAAAAAAACATTACAACACTGATAGAGAAGCAATTGACTTTCTGACAAGAAAGAAATATGCAAAAAAGGGGGGAAAAAAAGTGCTGCTTTTTCAAGACAGCTTAAAGAGGAGACTAGAACCGTCAGGTATAACAATATTCTTCATTGCACAACACTCCAGGTCATTCCTCATAAAATTTACTATCTTTATACCAAAATTCATCTCTTGAGGTGTGACTGCTTCTTTAGAGCTCAGCACCAATACCTCTTCTTGCACATCTTACTGCTTGGTTAGCCAGCCAACAAACCTGTCTTCCCTCTTAAGTCAAGCTGCACCCAACCACTGTTACATGGGCCTTAATGATACACCTCCAATATTAAAGAAAGCCAACTTGCTTGTGCACAGAGCAACTACTTCTCAGTGCAGCTGGAAAACACTGCTGTTTGTCTCTGATTTTTCTGCAAGAGTAGGCTGAGGTTTTTTTGCCATCTAGATATCATAACCTTTACTATGTTTTTAAACACTATGGTCTTACTGAATATGCTACATCGTGTCTGCTGGAAACCACAGACTGCTTCAGACCCACTGCAGGGAGTTCACTGCAAGTACTACATTTGATACTGTATAGACTTCGAGAATAAGGTACAATTATCCTATGAAGTAGCACGAACAGCACCAAACTCCTCCATCCTATCTGTGGACCCATATACAGGCTAAGTGACTCCCTGAAAATTAGGAAGTGAATACAGGATGTGTTTATTCTGATATATGACTTTTATTTTTAATTGGACAAGTTGTAGTGATTTACGATGACTAAATAATGTAGGATGATGTTGTGTGGTATATTATTGATAAATCGTAACTGTCTTGGTGGACTACATCAAACTTCAGTGGGGAAACTGGCTGTAATTAAAACCACTACGCGAGTATGTCAGGGTGCCCTCAAAACTCTTGTAGCTTTAAAAGGTGTTTTCCAGTGGGCCAACATGTGCATTTTCCCCAGAGACCCAAAAAAGCCCCAGCAGAGGCCCAACTGTGACCCTGTGCAGCCCCAGACCACATACCAGCAGGAGGGTTCTGCAGGAGCTGTTTGACTTGTGCCGGAGACAGCTCTGTTCTGGCCATGGAGAGGCTGACCCCCAGCTGCTGCAGGGATGATTTTATGTTGGCTTGTTCAAAGTGGGCGTAGAGGGTTGTTGCGGGAACTCTCCTTGATGTGCCGTTAGGTGAGCGCTCAACAACATAAATGATCACTTCCGTCCTGCACGTGACAAAATGCATACTGTCAGAAAAAGGTCAGCAGAGTATAGAGACTAACACAATAAAGAACAACCCCAAATCAAAGTTACCACTTCTCTCAGCTGGCTTAACTTCCTTTAGCTAACTGAGGTATAAAATACCAGTAAATGCAGGGTTTAACACAGCAAGGAAGAAAGAGAAGAGTTGTAAGTACCCTACAAAATTACATTCTCCCCCCTGCCAGTTTGAATAACCATATTATATGGTGACACTAGTACTACATTAAGAATAACCTAAACCCTTTGGTCCTTAAAACACAATGACCAAACTGTGGGAAAGTAAGAAGCAGAAATGTCAGTGTGCCAAAGTACTTCAGGCAGACTAGGCTGAGGCCCCCAGACAAGTCAAAGCAGACAGCACTCCAACATAACACACAAAACAAGCCAGATCAACTAGCCTTGGAATACCTTTCCCACCGAAACAAATGTTTGCAGTATGAAACACTGCAAAGATGTTATTACTATACACCCCAATGCCCTTCCACCTTGTGCACGGCCAAGTGAAGAATACCTCACAGCTCCTACAATACTAAGTATTTATCCCACCCTCATGGTTTGCATCCTCATGTCCAGTTTTTGCTGCTAAGCAGGGTCTGGAGAAGCCTATTTCCTGACCTGAGGTCCTCAGCTGTGCACTCCTGCAAAAGCAACTAATGTACACAGGAAAAATACTGGACTTAACGCCTTAAGAAGAAGCAACATGAAGGAATAAGAGACACAAAAATCAAACTCAGGATGAACAGATCTAAAACCAAGGAGAAGGAAAAACCAAGGAAGACAGAGTGGACTAAGTGCCAACCCTTTATAACATGCAATACCAGATAAAAACACAAAACCATGTAAAGTTCACATACTGGTCATCTGGCATTGTTTTAACACCTTCTACATTGACAGTAAGGGTCTGGTTTCCTCCCAGAATTTTGTGTAGTGATTCTACAAGCTGCTGCTGCTGGCTTCGTATATCTGTTTCTTTTCTGTTGAAGACCAAGACCACGAGGCCATCTTCATCTTTGTTGTTGGGCATTAAACTGTAACCCACAGCCTGCAAATGAATAAACAAAAAACCGGGGATATATTACTTAGCAAAGGCATATCTATGTGGCATGAAGCTGGGGGGGGAGCCTATATCCTTCAAGGTATCTGGCTTAAAATTTAAGCTACAACATATTCAGAGACTGAGAAAAGTAAAATCAATCCCCCTTTAAAATGTTCTCTCAAAAAGCTACCAGTAGAGTAGTTTTTGCAACAGTTCAAATTTTTACAAAATGTTGTGAGTATTCATTCCTCATGTTAAAAAAAATATATAAAAAATGCTATGTATGGATTGGGAGATGCCAGCTCAGCAGGGTATTCATGCTACTTCAAAGCTGGTATCAATCAGGAACATTTTACAAATTTATTTCTAAGTTTCAAAAGGAACCAGAGGACCAAATACAGAAACATTACTAGAATTCCAGAAGAGTTTTACAACATTACATTTCAGATGTCTGAATGAGAAATAGTTAATGACATAACTTAGTTAAAAGATAAGGCAACCATAAATCTTTATGGATTTTTTAGCATTTTCCTACTGTAGATCCAGACAGTTTGCCTAGCAGTACAAGCCAAAACATGGACATACTAGCTTTCTACTAGCTAAGACAGGAATCAAGTAAGGCTCTCCACACGAGAAACTGGGACAGCCAATTTTCCTTGTGTTACCAAATGTCAAGGTTTCTTTCTACAACTGCTTATAAAATTAAATGTTAATCTTTATCCTTGCGCTGATAAAGCCCTAGTAAGGTTAGATGTTCAATTCCACATCATAACCTAATACAGGAACACTTGATGCCATCTGTGCTAAGTAAAAACGTGCTTTCCCAATTTCAGAAAAAACTCTTTTTGCTCCAGTGAAACTCCACATGACTTGTAAAAAAGACCTAAACTGTTAACTCATTATAAGTAGAAGCAGAGCGGGAGTTTTCGTCTCATCCTGCCCATGAACTGTCTCACCAACTTATCACTGGTGACATGTTGGACAGCGGTTACTTTTTAAAGCCCTGGCATTGCACCTAGATGGGTGAGTTGTGCCTTTCCCCGTGTGCAAGTTCAGCTGAAGAGAGTTCGGGATGGGCCCAAGAGCCTGGTCTTTGTCAGCAGAGGGTAATTCCCTGCAATGGTAAGCCTTGCAGAATCAGCGTTCTTTGACAGCTAAGGAAGAATTTGGTTTTAAGCACATACACAACTCCTCTGGTATTTCTGTTTAAAATAAGTAAATAAAACTTTCAGTTTCATTATGCAATTAATTATTTTCAAACTGTAACAGATGTCTTACTCCATTGTGGTCCTTCAAACGATGGCCTGTGTCACATACTTTAGAAGCACACTTTTCTTGGTTCTGCATGCTTCTCATTTGTTCTAGAGCTGGAATTACATACAAGTGGACTCCTTGAACACTTGTGAAACCCTTCAGGTAATGCTTCATTCTTATCACATGTCCGATGCTTACAGAGGCAATAAACCAAACTAGCTTATGACACTTTGTTCCCATACTCGATCCACCAATTTCTCACTGTTTTTCTTAGGCTTCTGCCATTGCTAGCATACATCAAACTTTTCAGTATTTAAGTTATATGAATTCATAATGGCATTAGTAATACTCAAGTCATAGGGACAAAGGTAAACTTAGCATGTGGCATTGTCTAACCTGAGATGAAAATATCTTCTTTTGGTAAGTGAAGCTCTACAATAAGCAATTTTGCATCACACATCTCATATTTTGCAATTTTTCAAAGCCCCAAAAGCTCTAAAGCTGTTTCAGGAAATAACTTACAAGCAAGCAAGCTTTCAGGTACATTATCAACAAAATATTCAAAGTAACACCTAAAAAGGTAATGCAACAGAAGCCAAACATTTGTTATGCAGGCACTCAGTTGCTGCAAAGATTTCCTAAGTGTCATGATGTGCATAATCAAAACTAGCCTTAGTTAGGTATTAACCTACATTCAGGTTAGAAAGTTTGCACTTCAAAGAATCAGCCTGGGAAAGGAGGGTATCACTGAGCCTGACCCAAATCTACTTTCAAATCTGAAGCTTAGCAAGAAAGTCAGCAGGCACGAGATTTGCAGAGGATAAAGAGCTGCATATTCTTTGTTGACATGAGAAGGAAGATCTGGAACTGCTGACAATATCATACAAGTAATGGAGTCAGCTTTAGCACTGGCAAGGATAAAGGCAGAAGGTGGTTGAAGGCCAGTGTATTTAAGTTGGTATGCACAGTTCACAGAGGGTTTTCCTAGCGTAAGCAAAACAACAAAGAAAGACCCTGAAGTTCTTATTCCTGATGTTACCATTTTTTTCAGATGGGATAATTATTTAGTTTCTCTGATACTGTCACCTAAACAAGTACACATTAAAATTCATTTCCAGAGATCTGCTCAACCACACACACACTAACGTGAATGCTGTAATAGAAAAAGGTTAGTTTCATGATCCACATAAGCACTCAGTATCTAGAACCTCAACTACATCCAGATTTCCAGCATCTACATAACCTCAGACTTTTTAATTAGCATACATCAGAACTGTGTACATGACCTGGAAAAATGCTGTTTCAGAACACTATTAACAGTAACAAAATCTGATTTACCACTCATGAGACAATCGGCAAGCAGAGTAACTGCTTCAGAACTGTTTGTGGGCAGTTGGACAATTCCATACCTTAAACCTGCAAAAGGGGTTTTCCTGTGTGAACTCCACTGGAGCAATGTTGTTGTTGAAGTACCCTTTGCCTGTGCCCCAGAAGGCCTGAAGCTGGTTCCATTTTGCCAAAATAGCATCTCTCTCATCTCCTAAGAGTGTTGGAGCTGAAAGGGCACTGGCTGTATTGATGAGCTGGTTCGACTGGGCAGGTGTCTGAGCAGGCTGGCTGAACAAGCCACTTCCTAATGCTGTGTTGGACGAAGAAAAACAAATTAACTCTTTTACCAACCAAGACAGACTTGCTTGCTAACACGTTCCATCTGCATATCACTGGTATCATGTTTTTTCACATTTTGAGAAGCAAAATAAAGGCACAGAAAAAATAAATCAATATCAGATGTTTTTTAAAGGTGTCTTTTTAAATCCAATCTTCATCAGCAACAGAAGTTCCTGAATGCTGAGTTAGAAGAGAAAATTTATTCTTTTTTTTCTTTAAGTAAGACATCTATATTCACCCACAACATCACCTGGCCCGTTCAGTATGTAAATCTGAAGGGTACATTTGTTATTATAAATTCAGCCGACTCGGAGCCTGCAGCTGATCATTATCCAACTCACATTTAAACTAAACTCAACACTGTTTTTCTCCCCTTTCTAGTAATGCCATAACTGCCAACATCAATTCCATAACTACTCTTCCCACCACTGCCAAACCAAAAGGATGAATATTGTCAGAAACTCAGTGGTGAAGCCCAAAAACTTGCTTGAGCTCTAGTTTAAGACAAAGGTAAGAGCTGCAAACGTAGCCATTTCAAAAGCCAAATTTCTGAGAATTCTCCACCAATCAAGAGATAAGTGTAACCGCCTTATTTTATAACATACTTCTGTCCCACTACTTGTGTGCCTGTTGCAGTCTTATGCTTTCATTGCATAAATCAAGGGAAGGAGATACTTACTGGTCTGTTGCTGCTGGGTACCAAAGCCTCCAAAGCCTAGCCCAGTTCCCAACCCACTACCCAAGCCAGTTCCAGTTCCTGTGCCAAAACTAGTACCAAATCCAAAGCCCTTGTTCTGGGTAGCACCAAAGAGCCCTGGGGAAATAAGCAAAGAATTATTGAGGAAAAGAGAACAGTACCTGTGAAATGCAAAACATTATTGTGAAGGGCAAATACTTTCAGGCTTGTGCTCTCTTACCACTGGTGCCTGTATTGGTGGGAGCAGAAAAACTGAATGCTGGTGCTGCAGTGGTGGTAGTTGTCCCAAATCCTCCAAATGCACCTAACAAACAAAGTTTACAAGTAAAGCTGATGGCATGTTGTGAGTGGCAGCTGTGCATAATACGACAATAAAATGCACACTTCAAGGGGTGTTATGAGAAGAGATGTTGACATATGGATATATTATGTTACGAGCATGTAGTTCACATCGATCATGGGTGATCATTCGGTTCATTGTCCAAGGAAATGGAGAGAAAACATGAACCAGAAAGCAAATAGATCCATGGTGTGCCAAGAAAGCAAAAAATGAAAAGCAGCAGTTAACTAACACCCTGTTCCTCTACCAGCAGGACGTGCTTTCCTTAATGACCAACACAACTAATCATAGTATTTCTTAGATTCATACTCAGGAATACTTCTAGTCAGTGTTGGTAAGTGTTCAATAAATGATCTGTTGTTTTGTGAGCTTTTTAAATATTTCTAACCTCTTAAGAGCAAAAATAGAAACATATCGAGTAAAGCTAAAGGCTAGGGTGCACAAAATTGCTGTGCCTACATGGGAATGCTGACACAGCAACAATTTATTTATATGAACAGGTAAAATTCTATGAGTTTTTGGTTTTGTTGGTTTGGGTGGGTTTTTTTTTTGGTTGGTTTTTTTTTTAAGCCCAGTTTGCCTACCATCCTCCCCATAAAATCTCATTTTGAGGTTCAATCACTATCAGAGGAAAACAGATACAAAAGCAATCAGCCTTTCAGGATTTTCAGGAAGACCAGTCACTGGCGAGCAGGAGGAGACCTAAGTGAGGGCCTGAGCTCTAGTATGCCAGAGAAAGCCCCAAGAACCCATCTTCCCATTTGCCCACTGACACAGGGCAGCTACCAGTCCGGACAGTCTCCAGTGCATGAGGCTGCACAGATGCTGGATGCCACCCCATCATCTCTTTGCTATGGTGGTGTCAATGCACCATTGCCCCAAAGTGCTAGCCCTGGAGAAGTAAGTTTTCTCCATTACAAACTGTTTTTACATGCATTCAAATGAAAAAAGACAGTCTGCTACAAAGGATTTATCAAAAAGATGCTGCCACTGCTAACTCGCATGTGAATAGCAGAAAAAGTCTCTTCAGACCTACTACACTTACTGTCCTCTAGCATACATACAAAATAAAAAGTTTAAACCACAGCTAACATGCAATTGCGTTTTATTTTCATTCAGTAAACACCTTAATGTGAGCAGATGCAAGACGTTGTTCTCTATAATATTCAAGTTTCAGTCCTACCAGCAAGTGAGAAACCCTAGCAGGATTACCATCAGACAACACAACTTTTAGGTAGTTTCGTACTCACAGCAATTTAGTCATCTGGATCTGAGTGCAAATTGCTAAATGAAATTAAGCATCCAAGTTCTCTTCTGCAGTAGTTCAAATTCCGCTACAGAAATACAGTCCAATAGCGTTCATGCCAAATAAACCCAGACCCCTCAAGTGCACAAAACAGGTAAGAGTACGCTAACACAGGGAGCAATGACACTGTGGAATGAATATAATTCCTATACGAGCAGCGGCAACAAGACCCCACAGGCTAACTCTACATGAGTAAAAGCATTAGAAATCCATACAGTTAAGCATTTTTACACAAAATAGAGAAGATTTAACTTGAAATTATATCAGCTGATCCCTCAGAATTGTTGGACCAACATGGGGCCATGAACAGTTTTCTTAATTAATACCCAGCACACACATCATGCACGAGACCCTCCCAGAGGAATAGAGAATCTCTTAACGAGGGCCTGGGACATGTGCTATTTCAGGGTGCAGAATGGCATTTAGGAAACAGAGATCACAGCGAGGGCTGTTCATTTTGTGCTGATCGTATAAAATTTGTTTCTCCACAGAAACTATTGAGGTGTAGTGCATTCATGACAGCCAACGGAAGGCCAATGAGGAGACACAGGGGAAGGTGAAAAAACATGACTGCAGTAGTCCAAGAATCTGATGTCAGGAAATGTGGCGTTAGGGACCAGCTCCGCAATTGGTCACGATTGCCTGGATCTGAACAGAGAATTGATCTTGCCATTTTGCTAGGTAATTGAGGCTCAATTTTTGACTGGGTCAGACTGGTAGGTTACCAAAATTCATTTCCATTTCAAAGCCTGAGTATTTGGTACATGCCTATTTTTCCTCAACAGCTATTTCTTGCGAATTTAATAGGCAAAAAATCCTACAAGCCTATGGCTCTCAAACCCATTCCACTTTCAGAGCTTTTATTTCCAGTCTTCACTGGATATGAAGATCAGTAGTAAGCACAGATTCTCAGTTAGGAATGTAATTCTTGGACCCCTGCTATTAACACTTATTACAGAACAAGTATTTATACATTATCTACCTGCACTTGCCAGACTGTTACCAAAATTGAATGGTGGAGTTGAGGTAGTGGAAACACCGAAATTCCCAATATTAAAATTCACTGCAGGATTAGCAGTTAATCCGAAACCCCCAAAATTAAACCCACTGGCAGTGGAGTTTGTAGTTTCAAGCCCACCAAATCCTGACAAGCGGGAAGCAGAAAGAGAGCAAGGTAACATTAGTTCTAAGTAAAAGATAGGTTCAGGAAAGAAAAGCTAAAATATTTTTCCATCACCAAGGACAAGACAGGCATAGTTAAAAACAAGAGTAAGATATTAACTGGCATTAAACATTATTTACTGAACACAAGGAGAACAGTTAAAGGCTTTCTGTTTAACCCACTCTCCCTACATCACTGCTATAAGCATGTTATTTTTCAGCTAACGCTTTTCCCGTCTAATTTCCCATCTAATTTTAAAGCTATATATGAAAAAATCCATGTATTTCAACATTCCCGTTAAAAGTAAATTTAACCACCTAAGATAGCTTGATACAGCTGCATCTCTACCAGTGTAACTGACAGTAACATAGTTATTTCATAAGCTATCAGGAAGGCAAGAATAAACCATTTCATGCTAATATCATACCCACATATGATCAGCAATAGCAGAATAATCACAAAACACAACTCCAGCAACTGAGGCACCATGCATACCTCAAATACTCCAGAGCAGACTTATTCAAGTTATATTCACAAAATCTGTCATCTCCAGCACCTGCCAGAATCTTACCTGATGCATCCAGGTTTTTCAGTGCTAAGAGAAATGAGCTAATACAGCGGCTCCCCAATTCCCTCCCCAGGAGTAGCTGAGAACAGGTTCATGCTAGACAGGCAGACAGACAATGGGAAGTCCCAGGGTGTGATCCCAGAATTCCCTCTAATACCGGCTTGCGAGCACAATAAACCTTCTAACAGTGTCCAAGCAGTACAAGATTATCTTTTACTTTAACATGGAGACAGAAAGTCTGTGTCTAAAACAGCCGGAGTCAGAGGGAAAGCCCAGGCTAACTGCAGTGAAGATGAGGCCTGTCTAAAAGACTTACTCAGAGTGTCCCCTCTAAGACCCAACAAAGAACTATGTTACTAAGTGAGAGTAAGGCAGGCTCTGGCTTACATTTCACCAACACTGACAGTCAGTTGACAGCAGCAAAAAAAATAAGATAGGAAAAGTCTTTCTTCCTTTACAAGTTAAACACTGTCTTTTACGCTGCTCAAAAATTAACTTCGAAGCGCATCTCATCCACGCAGGAACGCTCCTGCTGTAAAAGCCATGAGCCGCGCGAGCCGGCAGCGCGAAACCAGCCATCACCGTGCCCCAAGAGCCACCGACTCTCATTTCGGCGGGATGAAGTAACTCCTGGACGCCTCCCGACGCGGACCCGCCACCACCACGCAGGAGCTGTGCGGGAGGGAGGAATTAAAAAAAAAAACAAAACCCGGTGGGGGACACCGTTTGACGGAAGGCGGGCGGGAGAAAGCAGCGAGGGGAAGATCGCATCTCACCGGCTACCCCGAGAGGAGACGGCCAAAGACCCGCCCGAGAACAGCTCAACAGGGCCGTGCCCGCCGCGCTCCGTGGGACCGCCCGCCGCTGAGGGGACGCGCGTGGCGGTGATTGGGGGGCTGCGCGCGCCTCCCGCCGCTGAGGGGACGCAGATCTCATTGGCGGGCCTCCCGCCGCCGTTAGGGAGAGGAAAAGGGTCCACCACCCGCCCGCCCGGGCCCCCCGCTCCGCGCTCACCGGTGGGGTTGGCGGCACCGGCGCCCGCCGTCGCCCCGAAGTTGAAAGCCATGAGCTGCTGCTGCTGGTTGGCAGGGGAACGGGGCGGCGGGAAGCACGCGCAGCCCCCGACGGAGTCCGGCCAGAAACAAACCGGCGCCGCCGCTTTCCGGCCGCTGCCGCCCAAGCGCTTCCGGGTGATGCCACCTCCCCCTGGCAGGCGAGGGCTGTTGGGATGTACCACTACGCGCGGCGGCGGGGGGGGGGGACCGGGAGAGCGAGCCACCCGCGGGGCACAGTTGAAAAAAAAGGGGAAAAGAAATCCTAAACGGCTCTTTTTGTTTTAGAAGGAGAAGGAAGTGCTATGCTTCGGCACAGCTTCGCGGCGGCACCGCGGGCTGAGGACCGCACGCAGGCGGGCTGGAGAACCCCCCCGGGGCTGAGAAGGAACCCTTCCTTAGCGAGCATGGGGCCTAGCGCGGGAGCGGAGGTTTTTGGCCTCCTCCTCGCCCCGACAGCCTTCGCCTGGCCCCAGGTTAGGAAAGAAAAACCCACTGGAGCGGTTCTCTCCCGCCAGCGGCCAGCGAAGGAGGTGAGCAGCACAGAGGCGCTCTTGGCCATGTCCTGGACGCAGGGTACCTCGTTGATGTGAGAGCCCCCCGTGGGGGGCGGGGGCGGACCAACGAGGTACCCGGCGCCCAGGACACGGCCAGGAGAGCAGGGGCTGGGGACCAGCAGAGGGGAGAAAACCCACCCAGTGCGTTTCCACAGTGATTACTTTCATCCTGTCCGCCCAGAGAGCAGCATTTTTGGCGGGCCAGGCAGAAGAAGTGACAGTTTGAGCCCCTTCGGTATCACAGAATGATAATGGGGTTAGGAAGGGATCTCTGAAGATCATCTAGGCCAACTCCCTGCCAAAGCAGGTCCACCTAGGTTGCACAGGAAAATGGAGAAAATATCGAATGGAGAGGTTTCTCTGGAACAGCTCCTTTGAGGCAACCGGCTGCAGAAAGCTGTGATGAGTTTCTCCTTCTCGTACTGCGTACACTTGCGGTTCTCCAGGCGACAGTCCTTGCTCCTTGGAAAAGCTTTAGGGTACCTGCTCTGGCTGCTTTTCCATGTACCACATGGAAGAGGCAAGGCTGTAACACTGTGAGGGCCCTGAGCTGTGCCAGGTGCTTTTAGCTAATCCAGATAACAAATACTGTGGCCACCATGAAACTTCCTAGTCGGAACAGGCTCCAGATGAAAACTGTTGAACAAATCACCAGCTAAGAAAAAAATCTCAAACCAACACGATGCGAAACCCAACGCCTCTATTTTAGAAGACAGTAATACATTTAAAAAATATGTTTCACTATCTGGATCTAATGGAAATACTTCTTAATGAGAATAATCTTTTTAATTGGGGAAAAAATACTTTTGTGACTTTTAAAACAAGTTTCCACTTGACAAGTAAAAAAAGTGTTATGACTTCTCAAGGTTTTACACATACCTTAAGATGGAGTTGTGCTTTTACCCTAATCAGTAAATGTAACTGCCAAGTCTGCACTCACGTTAAACCACACAGCTGATAACTGTGACACAAATACCAGAGAAAAAAGAACACCATTTTTGAACCCTCCACCACCAAGACCAATGTCATGTTGTGTTTTGTTTTTTAAGTTGAAAAAAAAAAATCCAAAAATCTCTTAAGGATAAATGCATCGCTAACATGCAATGGGATCTGGTGCAGAGTTAGAACAGTTAAGAGGTCTGTATGGAGATGCATTTCAAATCATTGGCTTCTTTTTACCTGGAAACTACAGACACTTCACAAAGTTTCACTCAGTGTTTCAGATTAGTTGTACATATCAGTCTTGTGAAAGGACCAATGACATTAATAATAAACAGTCAGTGCATACTGGTAATAAGTAGCGCACAACACTTTACAGAAAAGACAATATTAGGCCTAGAGCAAAATTGTCTGTTATTCCTGGGCGATACAGGAGCCTGCTGTGTTTCCAGAAGGGTACTTTGCAGCCCACACTCCTAAGGCCGTTTCCAAATTTTACCCATGTTGTTCCTGTAACAAATCAGGCCATTTTATTTTCGCTGATACAGTGGTTATGATCGTCTATGGCTGTCAGTGCAGGTACAAAGAGAGTGCGTGGTTGAAAAAAGCAAGATATCAAGCAGTCCATAAATGTAGTTGTAAGGTTGTAACTTAGCTGGTAAGAAAAGTCTCCTCCCTTGAAGACAGTGCAGATTCTTTTCCATCTTGATACCACAAGAAGTTATACTTGACACGATCGTTTCTCCACGGTGGACAGCACTGGGTAGTGGTAGTTGGTAGTAGGTCAGCTCTAATAGTTTATCCTCCAAGCTCACATGGTAAAGAAAATCTCCTAAGATGTCCTGATAAGTGGGGACCTTTCATCTTCAGTACTCTGAAAGAAAAAAAAAACCCACAACACAGCAAAGTTAAATGTGGCACATTAGAGAGCTTCCACGGTAGGGAAGCTGGATGGCTGAGACTCCAAATAGGAAAGGGAAAAGCTCTTGGCTCCTACTTCTAAGGACAACTTCCTGTAAAAGAACCAGCACTGCACTAAAAAAGCACCAGAGGGTGGATGGCAGCTTAGGCAGGGACCTTGGGCTCACTGTAGCACCTTACAGATGATGGCAGGCCATGACCACGCTGGTGGAAGGGATCCCAAGGGAAGCTATAACTACCTGAATTACTTTTGTTTGCAGGAAAAGCAACAAAAGCAATGTAGAGAAACCAGGGAATTTCGGTGTCCCTTTGTCATTTTAATCCCCGTGCAGTGTTCAAGAACACCCAGGAGAGCTGGTATGAAGCTATACACATAGCGTGAGGCAGGAATGCCCTGGGACAGGGGCCTGAGGGAATGGGACAGTTTTGACTTTCTAGCTGAGCCTGCCAGTAACATAAGCAGGCTCAAAAGCTCAAAGGAAAAAGTACCAGGCTCTCTTGTAAAGGAACCCAAAGTACAGTTCTGAGAGCATCTGCTCATGAAACGCTTCCTGGGTACAAAGAGAGAAAATCAAGAATGGAGAGAATCAAGAGAGCTAAACATCAGCTACTCAAAGCCACTGCTCGAGGAAAGGAGGTTGCAGACCACACTGCCAAGGTGCCGCCACTGCTGCCACTACCATCACACCCCTAGTCCTGCTGGAGATGCGATGGTAGTGACCCAGATGGGTCCCGCTGCCTAAGACAAAGCATACACACAGTGTGGCTGGGTGCTCTGGAGAGAGGCGTGAGGGCACTATCTTACAATGGTGTGAGGAAAGCATTTAGGAAACAACACACAAGCAAGGCCACACTAAGACCACAGCAACTACAAGGAGAAAACAGCCTACTAGAGTACCCAGTCTATTTCTCTAGCCAAAGCATCCATAGTTTCTCTCATCTGAACTTGACTGCCTTGCCTATTAGAGTGAAATTTTGGATCAGCTTTCAATGTGACTAACAACCTTAATGCCAGCACGTTGTTTTGTGATAGAACTTTTCATAAATAGATGTACAAGCTAGTGCCGTCTGGATAAAATTTTCTGCATGCTGTTGTCTAGAAAATTCATCTGTTCTTTAGTCATCAATTTGCATGATCATTCTGAAAAATAATCAACTGGCACAACACAATTGTTTCTACTAAGAACACTGTCAGATTGTCACTGACTCAAATCTGTCCATCAAATATGGTGAAATTTTTGCATTTTATCCTTCAGGGTCCTCTAGACAGGCTGATTTTACTTTTTTTTTTTAAACTACTGTTGGCAAGGGAATTAGGCACAGAAGATATGACCTGCCTTACCATCTTTCTTATATTAGCTCCATTCCTTTGTTTTGGTGCATTTATTCTGACTCTATTAAAACATCCCTTCCCTAGAAAGGTCATTTTAAACAAAAACAACATATAAAAATGTTTGTGTACAGAAAGTCACTGAACAGGTAAAATCAATGAAAAGAAAATCACATCCAGGCAGACATAGAGTAAGCAAGGCTAAATTCAAATGCTACTTACCTCTTCACTTATTCCCCGGGACCTGCATACAAGCACAATAAACACAATCCCAAAAACAATTCCTAGAGTCATGATTACAAAGGGAATTCCAGTTACAACACTGGCTTCCAGCAGGACGTGCTTGAGTTTGCTGGCAGATGCTTCATCAATCAGAACACTCTGGAGCAGAGAGATGAAGAGAAAAAAAAGATTTATTTCTGCTCTTCCTTTATATTAGATTGCTTTATTTTTGTGAAGGGTAGGGAAACTCTCCACCTCTGCTTCATTGCTTCTTGATGTACCTTCCCTCTAAGAATTCTTAGCTCTCCTTGTGTTGCCAGAGGGATCATCTAGGCTGCATTTCCAAAGAAAGCAGTGATTTTTTACTTCCAGTTTGGGAATGGAATAATACAGGCCTAGAATGAAGGTGTACATCTTTGAAACCAGTCCCCTGGAGTCCTTCCTGAATCCAACGAATTCAATGATCCAACTACAGCCCAGGCATATTCACAAAAGATTACTCAAAAAAAAAAAGATGTGATCTTGTGAACTCTCGCTTCCTCATCAGAGCAGCCCTTTTCCTCACGGCCAAGACCTTTGAAATTAAAAGGACTGTCTGACTGAGAGTGTTTTGCAGGGCTGAACTTAATACTATGGTGAACAAGCAGCAGGAAGATGTTAGTTAAGAAACAGCCACAGATTCCTACCCATCACTGTATAAAACAACGAGAATAATAGCATTTTCTTTTCTGGTTAGCTCAAAGACAGCATTTTGGCAAGCATAAACATACCACAATGCTGAAAAGAAATAACAAAAATATTTACCTCATTTATATACATCACTGGGAAAACTAGTGTCCGGATGTTGCCTGTTTCACTGTGTTAAAAAAAAAAATCAAAATTACAGTTTTGTAACTTTTCAACTTGAGAGTTTTGAAGACAGATTATAACAGAACAATAAACGAGGAAATTTTCCCTAAAAAACCTCTGGGCTGTTCCTTTTTATTGTCAATTTTCACCTCCCAACTGGGGTAGAACAATCTCAATCTCCAAAATGAACAAGTTCTGTTTTGGGAGCAATGGCATATTTTGGGACTTGGTGGGGAGAGAAAGAGAGGGATCCATAAGAGGTCCATTAATAACCGACTGAATGACAGATTTGTGCCCGTTAGCAGGAATGCTAAGCTAAGCTGATCTTGGAAGTTACTCATATTTGTAAAACACAGAAACTATTGTCCAAGCAACATGCGCAGAGCAGCAAAGCCCCCCAACATTTGGCACGCGTGAAATAACAACTTAGTCGTAATTAGTGTTAATGTAACAGCTCCTGGGCACTGGATACAAGGTGGTGCTGTTCTGAAGGAACAGCACTGACTCTTCCAAGAGGATTGGGCAGATAAAATACTTCTTTTTTTGTTACAATATATAGCAAAGCTGTGCCAATAAACATCAGCTCAGAAACTGAGTAGGAAGAATAGCTACCACATATCATTGGTGATGAGTAAATCAATGCTTCAGAAAGACACAAGATGAAGAGAACATATTTCTGCACAATTGAGCTGCAGTTTGGGGACATCCCCCTCAAACAGGAACACCCAGAAAACCACACAGAACCCACTTGCCACAAAGAAGAAATGGGGCATTTTGCTCACACATTACTTGGGATTGCACACCATTCCCATTTGCAGGTTGCTACTGAGTGGCAAAGTTGCAGCACAAAGATTTCTCTTTATCATATCAATGCAGTCACAGGCAAGGTACTTCCTTTCAGCTGGTCAAATTACCCCTCCCTCCTGAGTTTTAGACAGGACTTGCCTCAGTTCTGAGACATATCACTTCATCTCCTTTTTGTGCTTGTCAGGGAAAGGCATGGGAAGCCCTGCTGGGGTCATGCCTTCTCATTTGGTTCTCGTGGCCCTGCTAAGAAATAATGGCAACTGCAATATTTTTGTCTCCTAAAAGCTATGAAGAGTAGGATAGCAGTGTCCTCACTGCAGTGAGTAGCCACTCTCTGAGTTCTATCTGTAGTCCACTGTGGCAGACCTCCTCTGGGAGCAAACAAACTAGTGTGATATGCCTGATCCCCTAGCACCTTGTGGAACCTGTCCATAACAACTTGCTATTCATGAATACTGCTATATTCTGTAGATGGAATTGCAAAATTTACTTGATCTGAGAGAAGGAAGAATACTGCCACTTGTAATTGAGATTTGAGTGGATTTTTCTCTCTCTCTTGCTTTCTCCAACCAATATTCCACCTGAACACTGCAGACAAATTAATTCTGAATATCAATACAGATCTAAGATGTCCACCCGGCAGCAGAGAATACTTACAAAAATTCAGGTAATTTTCTGACATGAACATTGATCTGCATCCGCTTGGCTGCTCGCAGGACAAGCCCTGTCAGCTGGGGAATAAAACAAATCAGCGTCAAAAAAAAAAAAAAGAAACGTGAAATAATAGGAACTGGGAAAGTAGGGAAAGTACAACCTACTATTTACACTGGTGTGGAGCTGACAAGGCAAGACAAGACCCACTTAGTTTTATTTTCCTTCATCAAGATGCTCTTGTAACTCATATACCTACATTCCAGTCTGCCTCTTAATTAAGGAGATGTGAAGAGGCTGCAAGAGAGTAGAGTGCCATTGTTTGCTGTGCAAACTTTGACTTGGTCTACAGTGACATCCCCTTTTTTCCACATTCAGCTGTAGTTTTGGAAAAGGGTATCACCTACAAGACAAACCCTTCTTTCTACAGGATGAAAAACAGGTACTGACCACAGTCCATGGGAGTGGCCACAGAGATAATGAGCATGAAACCCTTCTCACAGTAATGCCACCACTACCCTAAGAGCTGCAATTGGATGCACAGGAATATTTTCCTCATTCAAGTAGCAAAATGTAGTCTGGAGAGTGGGTGGGAGGGGGGAGGTGCAGAGCTCATTTTATGGTAGTACAAAAAGTAAAAGTTGAAGCAGGGTAACAGGAAGAACCTGGCAGCAAAGCACTAGACCTTAAGAGAGGAACTATGCAATTTCCTCCTGCTTTAGCTACACATAGCAGTGTGATGAGTCAGAGTACTCTTTCTGTAAACTAGGCAGGTCATGATTTTGCTCTTTCCCTTGACCTACATTCGTGTGTGTGGTTACAGAGATCAGCGTTGTACTGGTTTTAGCTGGGGTAGAATTACTTTTCTTCATAGCAGCTGGTATCAGGCTATGTTTTGGAATTGTGATGATAACACTGTTGGTAACAGACGGATGTTTTAGTTATTGCTGAACGGTGCTTACGCTGCCAAAAGGCCTTTGCTGTTTCTCACAATGCCCTGCCAGTGAGTAGACTGGGGGTGGGCAAGCAGCTGGGAGGGGACACAGCCAGGACAGCTGACCCAAACCAGCCAAAGGGATACCCTTTACTGTATGATGTCGTGCTCAGTGATGGAAATCTGGGAAGGAGTTTGTCAGGGCTGCTGTTGCTCAATGACAGGCTAGTGGTGATCAACTGGGATTTTTTTTACATAACTTGGTTTTCTGCGTCTTTATCTCAACCTGAATTTTCTCACTTTTACCCTTCTGATTATCTCCCCTATCCCACCTGGGGGGAAGTGAGGGAGCATCTGTGTGGTACTCAGCGGCCTACAGGGGTTAAACCACAAGTGTAAAACCACGGATCATCAGTTGCAAGCTCCCTTTATTTCTGACATTTCACGGTGAGAATACCAACAACTTGAGTAAAATTCCACGAAAAACATAATCCCCACCCTTCTGTATCTCTTCTCTCATGACTCCATGATATCTAAATGGAGTCCAACATCCACTGAATTTCTATTGATTTGCTCTATTGGTCCACATATTCAGCTTCCTCAGCTTGGGGAAAGCACAGTCAAGACAATACTCAAATGGTTGGGATGGCAGGGTGAACAGGAAAAGTAGCTTCATTTGCTTCTAAGAAATACTTTAACCCTTTCAGCTCATCATTACCAGTCTGAAGGCATGCCTAATTGCGCAGGCACAATGGGAAAAATATTTTAATTCTTGCTATCCAGTAAAGTTTGCTCTATACAAGCAAAAATAGATCAGTTCCACATAAATTAATACAGCTTCCTTAGGGTCAATGGGACTATATCAATGGGACACACCATCCAAGAACATGACCTAAATCCAAGTGCTTCGATTCACCTATATAACCCTTTAAAAAAGGCTGTACTTACAGGATTGATGTCCAGAAACGTCTCATGATACTCCTTTTTTGGATTCATGCCCTCTATGTCCTCTACAAACTTTGGATCTGCTTGGTAAAAATGGGGAGCTGATAGAAATATTGGAGCACCTGGAATGTGAAAACACAGAAAGTCACCACCCAAAAAAAGCTGACCAGGATTTGAGGAAGTCTTTGAGGACCTCAAAATTCTTCCTACTGTGCCATTTACAGTGTAAGGAAAAGTCCATTCTGGAGCTACAGAATCAACTCCCTGTCTTCAGAACAAACCAAATTTTCCCTCGTGCAGCACCAACACAGATTCATGTCTCAACCTTGCATGCTGGTCTTTTGCACTATTTTCATTGAACTACTCAGATGTGACAGATACCTGGATAAGAGCAGAGAATAAATGCCCAAGCTGTTCAGTATGGATCCTGGAACTTACTTCTGATTCCTTGATTTAAACCATCACTTGAGCAGAGAGCATCTGACAGGAACATGCCCTCAGATCACTACTGTGTTTTACAACCCGATCATCACTTGGTGGTGGCCAGTTTCACGGAGCACAGTCATAACCATACAGGCCTCACCAAACTGTCCTCATATATTTCAGATAGAAAGAAGAAATATGTTCCCTACTGGAGTTCTTCCAGTCTGTTTCCACCGCCTGGCAGCATACCTTGCTTGCAGATGCTGACGTTGAGGACACCAGTGCCAGGGCAGTTTCCTGCTGGCACGCAGAACCCAGCATTGTCTGGATTGACCGTTGTGTTGGCAAATACCATCGCAGAGGGCACAAAGCGGTAGGTTGGGATACCTGCAACAGTTCCTGAGCTGTCGTACACCAGGTACAGAGACCTGCAAGGAAGAAAAGCCAGACCCAGATTGGTTAGTCTCGAGCACACGCTGACACCTGCTGCAGATGTCTCTTTGCTGGTGCCTGTGTATCAAACTAAGTTTACAGTAAGCTAGGTTTGGATTAAGCTCATTCCAACGATCTTCTGTATTAAATTTAATAGGCTTTTGATCAGCAAATATACATCTCGTCATTCTGCTGCTGCAAAAAATCAATGATTCTGTACCAGCTGCACTGCTGCAGGGACACTGATGCCTGCCTTTATCAATAATTTCAAGCTCTCACTCTGGTCTCCATGTTGCTATTGTGTGTTGTGTTATACAGTTACATGTTACTGAGAGGGACAAGGGAAGGAACACAGTTGTGGAAGACAGAACAATTTGGCAAGTCCTGAATTTAGTGTAACACACATCTATATTGATTTAAATAGAGAATTTCAGATTGGCTTTGTTCTTTACAGATAGGGAAAAGGGCAAGGGAGGAGACAAGGTATAACACAAGGAAGGAGGCACCAAGATTTTCTGCATCCTGGTGCATTTGAAACAGCATTATGTCAAGTCATGAATCTCGAGGGCGATCTGGGTTCTCTAAAAATGCAAGGCACAGAGGAGGAAAGAAGCTTTGGACAAGGTTCATATAAATCCTTCCATTCCCTTCGTTATTTGCTTTACAAGGCTGTCCAGTCATTTTCCAAATTTTCAATTATTTCTATTTTGAAATAGCACATCCTTAACTTGATGCAAATTGAGGGGGTTTTATGGTGTAACTCTCTCATAATTCATACCATGAATAAATGCAGAACACTCACGCTGTTAAATAAAATCATGGGAGGAAAAATACCAGCTTAAACATGAAACCTCAAGAATGGATGTAAACGCTCTGCTTTAACGTCTGAGTGATGTTTTCTTCCCCTTACCTGCAGAAATCAGAAGAAAAGATATAAATGTTCTCATCTTTGCTAATCAGCGGGTGAAAGGATGTCCCATCTGTTCCATTGATCATGTTACATGCCTCTGTTGTCCACCAGCTTAATGACCTGAAGAAAATGAAGCAGAGGGTTAAAAGATCTTTGAATGGTGATCAGGTGGTGCCACCTCATGATCCAAGCAAATGAGAGTCAGACCTGTACAGTGCTAACCCCTCTTGCCTCAGCTGCACTAACAAAAAAAAGGGGATTAAAATGAGTTTAAATTGCATCTATAGTCTCTTTAAACTGGCGCCAGGCAAGCAAGAATATGTCTGCAAGAATTCCTCCCATATATGTAATTGCTGGCAGGTGTTTTGTTTAATGGGAGAGGGATGCTTTATGCAGTTCATCTTTGCCCTCTTTCTCACACATGCTGCCCATGAGGAGGTGTTAAATACACAGGCACAAGTTGGCTCTGGGTACAGAGCCGTAAGGAAGCCTGTTGTCTGGAACACTGGCTGTGTAGATGCGGGAACGCTGTCCCCACAGGGGGCTGGGATGGGTGTCCTAGAGAAGGGAGTGGAGAGAGAGTCACCTCTGCCAAGGTGCAGTCAGGGGTTCAGAGGTGAGTGCTCTCAGCAGTCTGCTCTCTAAGGGCTGGTGCTGTCTTCCTTTCACAGTTATATGATACATGTCAAAATACTGTGGGGCTGGTCTGAAGCTACAGCTGCTATGAGATACCACCATCCTCAGAAAAAAAGGACCCTTTTTTTGTAAACAATGCTTGTATTCATCCCAAATGTGAAAAGGGGCAGATTTTGACAGAGGCCACACCACACTGAAAAACTTACTCTTTTCCTTTCCATTCTACAATCCTTGAGAAGTTAAGGTAGTTTGTTTCCCCACTTAGGAAAACATATTCTCCATCATCAGTTCCATTCATCTGCAAACAGATACATTAATTTTTAATCACTCCACTCATTCTGGAACACCTGGCTGGTAACTGCAACAGGGTGGCAGGAGTTTAAGCTTTCATCACTTCAAATCCACCCTAGGAATGATGCACTTCTCCTGAGGCAAGTGCAATTCTTAAACTCCACCTTGCATATAAATGAGGTGGAAGTGACCAGCATAGATCCTTAGACCTCCCTAGTGAAGGAAATATAATATTAGATTAGCCTTTTTTCCCTTTGAAATTTGCCACTGAAGAAACAGCCCTTAGCAAAAAAAATAATCCCACAGAAAATAACCTGAGTGCTGCAGATGATCTCCAAGACACAAGGAGTCTCTGCAGCCCAAAATAATGTGCAATCAGAAACACTATGGAAGCCAGTAAAGGCTCCAGCACAGAAATAACATGCAATTTCAATCAATTACTAAGGACATTGGTCAGGAATTTTGTCTAGCAGTTTGCACAGACAGACCCACAAAGCTCATGTAATTCAAGTGAGCACAGCCAGCAGTAGAATGGTTTACATCCACCCTTGGAAAGCTTATCCATACCTGATAAAAGGAAGTCAGATAAAACTCGCAGCTGTGCTACCAGCCAGTACCTACACACAGCCCAACTGAAGAGGCAACATCCTCTTGCTATCCCTGCGGCCTACCTCCTGGCCTCAGCCCAGGCACATCCTTCTCAACTCTGTAGCAATCAAGTCATTTCCCCATCTAAAGCATCTGAAAGTCTTGCATACCCGTTACCTTATTAAAGAACCCAAAAACTGGATCAATCTCAGGATGCAAAAGATGAATGGTTGACAGGAGCTTGTCTTTGTAGCCCCACAGTAATTCATGAACGGTGTGAACTGTAAACAGGGATTCTTGGTACAGAAGCAGCAGCACCTCTGTGGCAAACTGAAGAGAGGTTGACCTGGTCCACTCCATCGCAGTCTGTCAGGGGATTGGATTAAGGGAGAGATGGTCAGATTTACTGTAGAATAAATAATACCAGCTGCATACAAACATAGACACATTTCAGCATTGCACATGTTTCGACCGCATTTTCAGTTTCATTATTTCCACTTGTGGCAAGTAATGTGTTGGGTAACAGGTTCTTCAGCTTTTCTCCCACAGGGATGTGCTCCTGCAGATTCTCATTCAGCCTGGCGTTGGCACACAACCAGCTCAGTTCCATGCCATTAACTGCCACAGTCTTAAGGATGGATTTTAAGTGAAATGTGCAAAACAGCTTTCTAAACAGCCCAAATTCCACAAGCATGTTATAGCTGGAGACATGCTTTGAATTTCACCCCTAGGAAATTACGGTTTACATTTTTAAAAGCTAGCCATTTCTCCAAGATGCAAACAATACCAAAATTTATTCCCTTTCTAGCTGGCAAGTGATTTTACAACATCTTTAAAAAAGCAAAAACAAAAGAAGGGAATATTCTCTGGGTGAACCAACCTGTAGTTCTAGTACTGCCTGTCAAAAATCACAGTACATCACAGTCAAAAATCTGAACAAGAGATAATACTCACCACCACTCAAATGCCTGGGAGGAATTGTAAATACAGTGACTATACTGTTTGCAACTTATAGCAAGCTGAGTCCCATCTATCACCATATACAGTGTATTTATGTATTCATTCATAAAATCAGACAAGACATTTTTGGAAATGCTGGGGAAAAAGTAGAAATTAATGTACCCTGTAATTGAAGTCAATGAAACTAGTACACAGAGTAAAGGCTTAGTTACACATCCAACAAGTATTTTATTACAGTCTAATTTCCTTTGCAGAGTATGACAGCTTTAGATCTGCTTGTTCTCATACTATCCCTGTATGAGACCAAATAAAATCATCTGCCTCTGATGCCTAAAATGAGACTTCCTTTGCAGAGTAGTTTCACATAACACAGTTTGGGGGTGCATGTTTTAACTTTCATTTTATTCTGAGGGCACCTCTTCATTCAGCTGTATCTGAAACTCCTTTGCTATGTATTTTTTTTCAGTTTTGAGATGCAGATTTGGAGGCAATTTTTGCACTTTTGACAAAACAACCCCAAGCATTCCAAACTTTCCCATTCCAAACTCAGAGTTCTTCCTATGCATTTGATGTCACTAATCCCCTAGTTTCACTTTACTCATGAAAACCCCACAAGCCTGATTTCTGCTTATCTCTGAAGTGTGCCAGTTCTCAGTGTAAGGGTGAGGCACCAACACCACATGGACATATGGCGAGGGAGGAACATAATGCCAAAAAAACCCACAACAGCCCAAACCAAAACAATGTAGACATAAAGCTGCCTCTCTTGTTCTTCAACCACCTTTATCTACCACAAGGAGCGAGATAGTATGAAGCAATGAGCTGCTAGTTATAAAGTGTGTCAGGATGATTTCCAAGCAGAAATGAAAGAGAACTCACCACGGCAGGAATATTAATTGTCCTAATCAGGTCCACTTCAGGGTTTCCAACTGACTTCTGAGGTTCAAATACATATGTCTTTGGATTCAGAGCAGATACTTTGGTACCGTTGTCTAAAAACTGAACATGCACTCTTGGCCTGTATTCTCTGAAAAACAAAAGAGTTTGTTCTCTCATCAAGTTAAACAAGTACACATAACATTAACTGCAATTAACTTATGGCTATTCTACTGCTTTAAGCCCACAAAGGGTGGGATTTTCAGTTCATTAGGAGTAGATTCATTTTTGCTACTGCTGCTGTCAGCAACAGAACTCCCCTTTGTGTCAGTGTAAGTTAAATCAGATGTCACAGGGTGCTTCCAAAATGCCACCCCATGTATTAATTAATTACACTTGATATTTTTGCCTTGTCTTTAGAAACCTCCAAGGAAAGTGAACAATTTCAGACAGAAGGATCCAGAGTCACTATATATGGGACTGTTCTTGAAGTAGAATTTGAAAACAAAACTTTTGCCTCTTGCTGCAGGCAAAATTCACTCCCAGGCAGAACATGGGTTCATGTAAGTCTCATTAACCGGACCTAAGAACCTACTAGAATCTTTGTGCCTGTTTCAAAGTACTTTGCACTAGGACTTCTGGGCTTACATGTGACACGCCCACAGAACAAGCCTCATCTTAGCTCTTCTCCTTTAATTCTCAGGTAGGAATCCTGGACATGACATATATTCAACTGAATTTTTGCTGCAAACTGCTCATGGCCTGGGAGGTCGCTTCTGTGTACTGTCTAAGCACTCAGACAAGCAGCATGAAACTCAGGATTGCTGACAAACAAGTGCAATTGGCAAGTAACATCAACTGCTGGCCTGATGAGGAAGTTAAATCTTAATTACCCTGAAACACATGTCATAACCATAATTCAGTCCATTGCCAATTCCATTTCACAGAGAAACACACAATTCTGCAGAACCAGCTGACTCAGGCTCAAAATGAGCTATACACGTGTCTTCAGCAAACCTGAAAAGGGAAAGGACAGGTTGTCTGCTCATGGCATGATCCTTTGGGGTTATACATTAAGTGAAATGCCCTGTATTTCATAAGTCTACATTCACTTAAGAGTTTGTTGACTTTTACATTGCTTTGCTTCCTGTGTAAATTTTAAGTCCCAAGATGCGAAGGTGAATTATTCTGCAAGACCCTGTGCTATGTATGATGTTTTTCATTAATTTCAGATCCTAGATCCTATCCTGGGCTGCACTAGATGCATCAATGCATCTTCATAACAGGCTGTACTACCTTGGTTCAGTCTTTCAAATTTAAAGCCAACTGGAAAGGCCTGTGAAACTATTCTTGTTGAAAACCAACCACTTCCTGTCTTCCTTACACAAACAGCGTATCTGCCACTCTTCAGCATCCCTACCACCGAGGAACATTTTGGTCTGGCAACACTTCCAGCTAGATTTGGCAAGCCTCTTTATACCCTAGGGCTTGAAACGAGGGGATGGAAACGCACAGTTGTGAAGTCTCTTCCCTAAAATAGGCCAGAGTTAACCTGAGAAGCTTCTCCATCTGTAAAAGGGACTGAGACGAAAATAATACTCCTTAATTAGGGATATGAGTAGGAGGGATCTCAGATGTTAAAGACAAAAAGCTGTAAAACTGTACAAGACCAGACAATATTCAAGTGTTCTTTGAGACTCGGCATGCTTGGGCAGATGAGCAGCTTATACTTTATAATTAATTATTTTCTATTTCAAATTCAGCTTCCAGGATTTGAGAACACAAGCACTACTACATTTTTGTTTCAGAATCTACCTCTGTGCTAACTGGGTTTACAATGCGTGTTGGCCAGAACTATGAACTGCACGAAGAATATGCTGGAAGATATTGTATTTAGCTGTCCCACCTCCTTCCTGTCACTCATTAGATTTTTTTCCTTGCTTGCAAGGGCCAGTTCACTTCCAGCCTTTCTCCCCGGTACCTCGTTTTATAAAAACACAGAGCCCTGTACTTCATGTTAGGGCATTTTAGGTGTTCTGCCACATGCTAAACCTAAATGAGTCTTTAATGCTTTGCCTGTGGGGGCCTGTGTGTTTATTCTCTGGCTTGAGTGTGTGGTATGTCTGCAACATCCCTCCCTTCTCCCTCTCCTCCCACATGCCTCCTCTCTTCCCCCACCCACCGCTGACAGCCTGGTACAGTCGGCAGGGACAGCCAAGCAAGGATTAAAGAATCTGCGGGAAAAGATTTTTTCTAACTTTCTAACTTTCCCCTGTCTTCTATCAGACAGAGCACAGCACAATCGAATCCTGTTCAGACATGTCAAAATCAAGCTCACCAAACGAGCCAGCTGTGACTCCCTCCCTCGCACTGCGATAAACAATTCGGGAAGAGCCTGCGTCGGCCAGCCCGCTCCCAGCCAGCCTGTGGCATGTGGCGCAGGGAAAGCCTCTCCCATCAAGCCACAAAAGAAGCTAGCAAAGGGGACTGAATACGAGGGTGCAGAAGAGCATGGGCCTACGTGGTTTCATCTAGCTCTCTTACACCAAGAGCCTGCCCTATCTATCTTCCTGACAGAGAGAACACACTGCTAATTATCAGCTTTACACTATAGAGACGTGAAGAAAAGCTTGGGAAAGTTTATGTATCTCTCCTCCAGCTCTACTGGTTTATCTAATACAAGGTTATTTTGCCAAAGTACCACATGTAGTTTGCTAAGAACAAACAGGCACAGTACTGAAATAGAGAGGAGACAGGGGAAAAGACTGATGGCAGAGGATGAAGCAAAGCTGAGGCGTGGGAGGAAAGAAACAGAAAGGCAACACAGACTGCAGAGACCAAGGCTACCACAAAGGCTCTCCTTTTTATTCTACAGTATTTTTTTCAAATACTGAAAACCAGATCCCAATCATTTTGCAGCTTAGGTAAAGACAACTCCTTCTGGCACTGAGCCGGTGCCCAGTCTGAAGGAGCGTGTGTGACCAGAAGTGAGACTGACCATGAGAAATCAACCTTTTTGCCATGGTTCTCACACCTCCATGACTTCAAAGACTGTAATGCTTCCTGCCACAGGACTGCTCCTGGTTTACGCTGTTGCGCACAGCAGAGCAGAATGAAGCTCTAAAGGAAAACTAATTTGTAAGGTGGCTTTAAAATCTCTCTACGTACAGCACATTCAGACTGTTCAGTGCGTAGCCATACCATGCAGAGGGAGAGTTCAAGAGGCTGGATAAGCTCCAACACTGCATGTGGCCTTGGTAAGTCCAGCTCTCTGTAAAAATGGTAGATATTTCTGAATCTAAGTAAGTTTTACAGTGAAGTTTGGCTGAGGAACAGTCCTGTGTCTGAGGAATATCCCTCTAGTATCACTCTCTAACTGGTTTTCTGGCCACATTTTTACTGATACGCTGAATTATTTTTTTTATTTTTAGAGTTGGAAGGGACCATAGAGATTATCTAGTCCAACTCCCCTGCTGAAGCAGGATTGCCTACAAATTGTGCAACTAGGAACTAATTTCAAGGTGAACACATGAATCAGACTTTTATGCAACACTCCTCTCTCCAGACCCTCAAACATCACCCAACCAGTCACTACTTTTTCTCTCCTAAGACAGAAGGCCAGGCTGCAGACAACTTTCTCTGTGTTCAGCAACTGAGGAACAGCAGCACACAAGCAAAATCTTGCCACAAATCTGACAGAAGTCACTGGTTTAATCTGAAAGTGATTGCAGGCCCTCCAAGCGTCAGTCTAGTTGTACGGTCTGGGTGGTGTATGGCCATGCTCCCTTGAATAAACTTGTACTCACACATTAACAGCTAGGTTTTCTCCTAGAATGGGATCCCAAGTGTTCTGAATCCCACTTTTTGGCTTTCTCACACACAACAGGTTTAGCAAAATGTGAAAACAGTGAAATGGTCCTACCGGTAGGTGTACGGCCCGATTTCCTCTACAAGAGGATTATCACCTTGCAGCACTTCTAAAGGGTTTGTCACATTGAAAAAGTAGAACTGCATGTAGACTGGTGGTGGAGGATCCTCCCAGGCTTCAAAGGTTTCCGTGCCATTTTTCAATACTGTTCCCTGAAACAAGAGAATGACAGATTAGCTGTTAATGGTAGACACTGTATGATATTTGTAGGAAAGAGAGGAATTCTATGCTCTCGCAACATGCACAGGCAATAGGATGTGAGATGCCAGTTCTACAGATATTTATAGGTATGTTTTACCTTAAAGCATCTCAATTAATACCAACAAGATTAGACACAGGCTACAACTGCTCACAGGCTAGGGGCATAGGTTTGTTGGGTTTGTTGTTCCACTTCATCCAACAAACACTTGTGCCTTGCATTTTTCACAATGAAGACTTACCAGCTATTACACAGCGATCCATGTCAGCAAAAACCTACCCTGGTGTAAAGTACCACGAAACATTGCCAACACTAGAGATAAAAGTCAAACTCAAGAGTGGGAGGCGAACAGGTCCTAAGAGAGACCTCTTAGGAGGAACAAGGCCAGCAAAGATGCTTAGATTCCCTGTGTTTATGATTTCTTTGCCTAAGATTGTCGGATTCCAGTACAGCTGTGAGATTCCTTCTCCAAAGCAATTAAACTTCGTTTTTTAGTGGCCCATGAGGAAAACATGCAAGTGACAGAAATTGCTTTCATGTAGGCACGCTAGGATTTGTGCCTTTCTGAGGTCTCTGAATAGGGCAGCGTTTCTCCCCCCTCTGCCTTTAATTACTTTCCTACAGCAGTGACAGTGCATGCATCTCCAGACCCATGGAATGTCAGTCTATTTTGTAACCAATAAAACATGCACCAACAAAAGAAAAGCTATAAATCATTATTTTATGACAGAAGCACTTGAGTAATGAATTAGTAATTCCTTTACCTACCAACATATATGTTATATATTATATATTATAAGGACAGTCACAACTGTACATATGTATCTCCATTAGAAACATATAATACAGGTCTCAACCCCTCATTTTATTCCCATTCCATTTTAGATAAAATTCACCCCAACTATAAAAGCATCACCACCAACACCACCAAAACCAAGGCTTTTCATACAGTTATAACACTAGTACTGCTACTGCGGTAGTAAAGAGTGCAGAGTGGAATTTCCAGGACTAAGCACAAAGAAAACTGTATCTTTGAAAACCATATCACCTGTAGGCGGAAGAAGGGGGGAGGGGGAGAGTAATTTGCAATTAAATGGGTCTCATCAACACTTGCTCCTTTTATTCTTCTGAGGAAACAAGTCAAATATTGTAAGTGCAAGCTCAAAAGCAGGGCAGACTGGACAGCTGCCATTTCTTGGTTACTGTTTACGGGGTCCTAACTTTATCAGCCACAGTTGCCTCAGGCCTCATTCTTGGCCTTCCCACTTAAGGAGCTGTTTTCTCTCCATGTAGATTTTAATTTTGAATGATTAGATAAAGAGAAGACTGTTTCAAAGACAAACTTATTGGCAGGAGCTTGGAATGGCAGCAGTGCTGCTGAATGGCAACGAAAGCCAGCCCAGCTGGTAGCACTGTGCAGTTGCAGACTGCTTTCCTCTAAGAATTTCAAACCACGTATTCTGTGCACGCCACAAAAAAAATAGAAAATTTTAGACATGCTTCAGGAACCTTTTGCATTTCTTTGGAACTACCAGCACCTTTATATGTACCATTTCCTACACAGCCCAATGCTTTTGATCCTGTTTTCTTGTGATCTATACCAAGGAGGATCATCCCTGTATTCAGACAGAGCCCTCCTAAAGTTGGTTTGTAGGATCAGGAAGAGAAAATGTTCCCAGATCAGGCATACCATTTCCCTGATGCCACCATAAAGGACTGGGAGCGAGACAGTAATGTATTTAAGACACCAACAGATGACTATGATAGCTTTTCTCCATATGCATATAACCGCATTACAATTATTTCAGAGGTGGTGTAATGAGCTACTCATGTCTGCTCCCTTCCTAAGTTCTGTGAAGCTCACAACTCTTACGTGAGTGTAACACACTGAGTATAAGCTTGACACTGATAATCAGAGTAACTGTTGCCTGTTCTGACCTTAACCATCCATATCTAGAAATTTGAACTGTTCCCTATCAACTACTGAGCGTTTTCAGGACACCTATCTATTGCTCAAATGTCTCTCTCACGAGGCAACTCAAATGAGAGGTTATTACTCAAGTCTATACGTGCAATGTTTAAAGAAACAAGTGCATCCTGGTCATATTAATTCCATATTTAGGCTCCAGTCTATCCTTTATGACAGAGGGATCACATTTATGATGTACGGGGAGGCCATGTCCCCTGTTCCCCTCTCCTGAGCTAGACTGAAAACAAGAAGCTCCCCAACTGGAAATAGCATCGCTAAATGTAACAGAGGTTTCTACCACGCTCCCTGTATATACACACATGGACCAGATTACACACAAAGAGCACTAATAAGAAGGAAATGAAGATTTTTATCTGGCAGGTTGCTTTAAATACAGGCTCTTGAGATTTTGAAATGGTAAGTGATCCCCTGGGAGATGGGCTACAGAGTAAATGGGTAGTGAAACAAAGTCATCTGGTGATTTTTTTCCTGCATCAGCATGACACCATTTGGATCTCCCACAGAAATGGTGTGTCTATTTATAGCTCTGTACAGTAATAGCCCCAGTTCTAAACGCAGATTCACAAACTCCTGAGCTGGATTCAGGTAGACTCCCATGAAATTTGCCAATGATAAAATCTGGTAAGCTCTCTTTTATTTTTCACCGAATGTTAGGAGGGATATTTGGGTCTATCACATGATATTACACAGCCTGGACCTGAAAGAAAAATATGATCACATATTTTTGAGAAAAACATATGTCCATGTCCCTCAGCTGACGGCATTCGAGTTTAGCTCTGCTGACTTTCCTCCACACCAGAGAAGGGTCTGATGTTACATGACTGGGATTGCTTGTTTTTTTGTCAGAGCTTGTGTTCACTACCAGGTTGGACAGACTGCAAGATACTAGATCACAGGACTGCTCTTTAATCTAAAATACGTAAAAGATACAGCTCCACTGTAGTTAGTGCTGCTGTACTGCACAAGACCAGAGAATCAGACCTTTCCTCTTGCCAAATTTATAAGGAAGAGACACAACTTGAAGTATCCAGAAACCTCAAGTCAGGGACTCATCCTGCAGGCAGTAGCCAAGAGAGGCCTCAGACTCAGAAATCCTGCCTCAGAGAGAAGCAAGGCTGCACCTACTGCAAGATCACAACCTCAAACCAATGGACAATATGATCTGTCTTCACACAGAAGCACAGCAGGCATTCTCCTTTTCAAGTGGAGTCCACACTCATTTCAAGTGTACAAAGCATCCTTCCCACTGACTTTATTTATCATGACAGTCCTGGATTTGCAGCTATGTCATTCGTTGGTGTTTCCTTGTCTTGACCACACTTCACACAAAAGACATAAAAAGTAAGCTTCCCCTCCCAAATGTAACTGTTACTGGCAGTGATAGTGGGGGTAGGAAATGGTACTGAACAATTTTGGAACCTATACAGACAATTAAATTTCATTTTTTTCCCCCTGGAACTGCAAAATGTACTAATTCCAAGACATAGTTTTATGTGTTCACCTATGACAGAATGTAATTGCAACTTTGAAGACAAGCAATAGGGTAAGCTTTCAAACCAACCTGAGCAGACTTCTCTGACCCTGCACCTCACTAATGGTCTGCTTAAAAGGAGCATCACAAGTGATCCTTCATGTAAGGCTCCACATGGAACTGCACTGGGAGCTCTAGTACTTCACATTAAACAACAACAACAAAAATAAATACATAAACTAAATCAAGGGACAAAATATCTTCCCTGTCTTCTTGGGTACTAAACACTCCAGACAATCTGGCTATAGAGATGGCTGGCAACTACAGTTTAGTGCCATTTCAAGGGGTTAGAAGACTAAGTGTTTTCTGAAATTATCCGTGTAAGGTATGGGGCACAAAGAAAATGCTTGAGGTAAAGGACTGATTGCCCAAGTTTGGAATTAGGTGCAGAGATCAAAGATTGTTATATTCATAAATTGCACACATATAGCAATAAAATACCTAACATACAGCATAAAGCAAATAATTACTAGCAGCTAGGAAGCCCTTCTCCTGTGGGGAGCTACCTTATTCTAGTTCATTACAGGTTTTTTTTTCCCTTATTCGACAGTTTCAGGTGCTAGCCCCAGACAACAAACAGCTATTGGACAAGTTTGACATCTGATCTGGTATGGTACTCATTCACAAAAAGCCAGTTAGACTGGCAAATAAGACAGAGAATAAGTTGACAAGATTTGAATGCTTTCCAGGAAAGGTGGTCCTGCTGTCCTTGTCACTACAGATTGGCCTGCTGATTTTCAAGGGGATGTGAAGTCTGACACTGGGCTGGATTTCCCCTCTCCACACCCACTCTGTATCCCAGATCCCTGCCTTTGGCTTGAAAGGACGCAGCACACAAACTCCCTGCTGAAAGCTGACCCATACTCAGCGGTTCACAGGTCCTGGGTTTGGACACATAGGTGCTTCAGCTGCTCCAAAATGCAGTCTTCCATTTCAGCTGCAGTTGAGACAGCAAACACAGCTCTTCACTGCAAGTCAGCTCTGTTTCAGGACTGTTGGAAAGCCCGCAAAGGAACATGAACTACCCGTCATAAGGGCAATCTCTGTCCCTTCCACAATTTCTCCAATGACAGTGAGGTTGAGGAGGCTAAGAAGAGTCAGAGCACAGAGATAACATTTCATGTTCAATGCCCTGGAGTGCAGAGAGCTGGAAAAGCTCAAGTCTTACCACATTCAAAGGCAAAATGAGATTCGTCTATTTGCACAAGATTTTCTGAGCCACATACATGATTACACAAGAAACAGCGACTTTCCAGACTACACACAAATGAGAAAAAGCTCACATGTGGAAAGCAGCCGAATCAGCAGAGTGATTGGGAGAACACTGCTTTGGGGCTGAAAGCTGTACTTCTGCATACTTCTGCACTTGTGTGTTTGGCTCCAGGAGAAGGCAGGAGGGAGCCAGTGGCTAATGCAGGGAACAGGAGCCTTGATTCTGTGCAATCCAGACGTACTAGCATACCAGCTGAAAAGCAGTGAGCAGGAAAATACTGAGCTCTGGAAACTTTATCCTGCATTACGGAAAGCCCTGCTGAGAGAATACCAACTTACTCTTACATAAGTAGCCACTAAGGGTAAGGAGCATGTAGCTAAGAGATAATACACGTAAGGAGGATCACGCCTAATTCCTGACAGTCCTACACTCTGCCACCAAACCATTTTTTTTTACTCTGCTGCTCTTTTGTTAAGAGCATGACATAAACCTTCTGCTGGGATGCAGAGGATGACAAGGCTCCTTTCCAAAAAGACCTAAGATCTGGGTGATGGAACTGCGTGTGCCTATGCAAAGCTGTACTGATTTGGCTTGGTTTGCATACAACTTTGCATACATTAACACTCCTATCACTTCTCAACTGGCTTGCAGACTGCCTAGAAAAGGTATGGGCTGACGATCAAATGACTTCAGGATAAACCATCCATTACCCATGCTATGCTCCAGCACGACAGAGGCACACACCTGAGAACAAACACTGCAGGAACGCTGTATGAGCAGTTCCTGAAGAGCAGCTGACGCACTGGCAGGTTGCACGACAACTTATCCTATGGTAGCCTTTTTTTTGGGCCATCCCCTGAAGTTTACAGACACACTTCAAAGTGCCACAACTTGCTTTAAGCTGACTGCCAACCTAGAATTGCACTCACTAAACCAAACTGATTTAAGTTAAGACAATGCAGCTTCTATGTTAGGAAATGCTCCCTGTCAATACCCCACACACGCTTTCACACTGCGTTGATTAGGACATCACAGGGGATCAGCAGACTTTGTGTACCAGTTAGACAATAGCACTGGTCAAATCCCTTCATTTGTTATCACTCTTGCTTTCTTTGTCAGTATAACAGAGAGGATGATATTCCTAAGACTAGATAAACAATTGTTCATTTACATGCTTCACAGGTATTTTAAGGGAGTTACTAACACTAACACAGTTGACCCTTCTCACTGGACCACTCAATAAATGCAAAGAGCCAGTACGAGAGAGGAACAAAAGCTTAGGCAGACCATGAACAGTGAAGGGGTCTACATTCATAACAATGTCAGGATGGGTGTCCCCAAACCATGCTACAAGCAGCCTTTAACAACAGGGTGAAACGCCTCGCTGTCGTCACCCAGACTGGGAAACTACCACGTGTTTCAGCCCATAGCACCTTTGGCTGTGCTCCACAGGCAGCACTAAATGGAGCAGCAGTATGAGAGCTACAAGCAATCTACGATAGGGATGGCAAAATAGGAGGGGTTCTTTAAGTGTTCGTGTGCTGCTGCTGTGGAGGGAGTTCTGCATGGCAACTGCTGCCCCACAGCCAGTAAAGCTGCCTCAAGAGAACTGAATTTACTCATATTTATCCATTTTTTTACCCAGTCCAGGCCCAGGGCAGCCTGAGCACCATCTTGAGCTCCATCCTGAGCCCCAGCCTAGCCGGGTGGTGTAGGGCAGGGGGGGGTTCGCTGCCCAGGGATGCTCCTGCCCTCACCCAACTACACCTGGTACAAGCAGGGAGCCAGACAACGCCACCCGCCAGCCCCCTCCCTCTCCTCCCAGGGTTATTTTGAGAGGGAATAAACCAGTCGGGAGGGATTGGGGTGGGAATCGGGCCGTGCTCTCACCTGCTTCACCTGCAGGTCCACCACTCTCTGGAAGACGTGTGCCACCAGCAAGGAGATGCTGGCGATGAGCAGCGTCATGGACAGGACCCCGACGGTGACGAGGCAAAGCGACTTCATGGCTGCTGCCGAGGAGGTAGGTACACAGTCGCCACCGCCACAGCCGCCGCCAGGCTCCGGGCCGGGCTGAGGGGGAGGGCGGCCGCCTGGCCCCGCCTGCCGACGGGCCGGGAGGAGCCACCGCCGCCGCGGAGCCGCCCGCCCCGCAAGGACGGGAGGGTGGCGGGGCCGGGGAGCAGCTTCTCCGAGCTCCCGGGGCGACGGGAGGGACAGCGCCCCTGCCTGCGTGAGATTTGGTGACTCTTGCTCAGGGCACCAGGTTGGTGGCCATAGCCTGCTTACCAGGAAAGAGAAAGATCTACCCCAAATTAATTTGGGTTTGTTCCTGCCTGCAAGAGGAGCTGCCGCTGGTACGGGCAAAATCTTCCTGTCTGCTCTGGATGGATCTGCTAGTGCACGTCTCTCGATGCAGCGGGCATCTTTAAAAGGTTTTCTGGAAAACAAGCAGAAAACCAACTATTATTATTCATAGAATCATAAAATCATAGTTAGAGATGGAGGGAGGCATAAAGATCATTCCTGAGCAAGATGATTAGGGAAGAATTTGTAGGGCACATGAACGGCCCCAGACTGAGTTAAGCTTCACAGGGATCAGATTCTGCCATAGTTTTTAGCAGGGCCCATTGCAATAAGACAAAGGGTAATGGGTTTAAACTAAAAGAGGGTAGATTTATACTAGATATAAGGAAGAATTTGTTATTCTGAGGGTGGTGAAACACTGGCCCAAGTTGCCCAGAGAGGTGGTTGATGCTCCATCCTTGGGAACATTCCAGGTCTGGTTGGACAGAGCTCTGCTCGTGTCCATGCATGTCCCTGCTCATGGCAGGGGACTGCACTAGATGGCCTTTAAAGGTCCCTTCCAACACAAACCATTGCATGGTTATATGATAATTCAATACAGTTCAGCTTCCACTAACACAGTTAAGCTACTCCTAAGAAATAACATATTTGACGTACCTGCTTCTCTTTAAAAGACAGTGGGTACTATTGTGTCAGCTTCCCACCCGTAATTGCCTCTTGGTGCACTGCTGGCAGAGGGAAAAATACCTGGAAAGGGGCTTTCCTAGCAATGGATGTTGTGCTAGTTGCTTTCCATCACAGCCTTCGTATTGCACATAAGGAAGGAAAGCCCCTGTGATAGAGGAGGGCTCCTGTCCCGTCACCATAATCAAGCTGCCAGCAGCACCAGTTCCAAAAGTCATGAGTCAGTGTCCTCTGCTCTTGCCCTTCCAAACCATGCGGCTGGCAGCTTGCCATCGCCAGCCTGATCCAACTAATGCCTTCCTCAGAAGACAGCAAGGAGACCATCAGGTGGATTTCCTGCCAAGGTGGACTGAAGCGTTTTCAATCATAAATACTACTTCCTGTAATTGTAATTGGAGTAACACTGTTATGTTACTCTGTGCATTTTTCTTTTGCTTATGAAAGGTTATGAGGTCACATTTCACTGTTGTTTGGAAAACTTGAATTTTTGTGGTTCCACCCATGCAGTAAAAAAAAATAATAAAATTGTTTTGGCATCTTGTTTTTATTTAGATTCCTACTCCAAAGTGGTACTCTTAACTCTGTTTCATCATTATCTCTCCAAAAAGCAAGCAACAGAGGAAATAATCAGAACGTGTTTTTGAAGGGTAATTTAACTACACTAATAGAATTCTCCCCCTGGAAAAAAAATCTTCCATGGGAATTCTCTCTCTGAAACCATAAACATTCCCTTAAACCATAAAATATTGGCCTTGGGTGGGAACCCGCTGTAGTGACAATTTTTATAAGCAGATGCCTCCTCCTGCAGCAGCTTAAACATATTTTCCATTGCTGCTGAAGCAGTGGAGTGGAGACCTCTTTCTCATCTCACCTAAAGTAGTTTAATTGCTCTGTGACTTCTGTTTCTTAGTGAGGATATCCTGATGGATGCACTCCAATGTAAGCAAGAAGCCAACCAGGTCCGTTGTCTCTATATCAGAGATAAATACAGAAGAATAAGAATAGCTAGCAATTCTCTAGTTATGCAAAAACCATTTTTATCTACTTTTCACAGCCATTAAGCATTTTTTATTAATGATGTTAAAGAACATGCTGTTCTATCTGAGCACTGAAACACTGGAAAATCAAAAGAAAGGCAGGGATATTTAAGGAATTCTAGCAAGCTGAGATATCTTAAATGGGAGATACTTTTTTTTTAAAAAGGCTAAATTTGGTTTGCTACCTCAATGGAGAAAGGATTCTTGCAGATCACAGTACCACTGAAATTCTTTTAGCTGAACCCTGGCATGAATATTTATAGATTGAGCAATGATTTTTGCAGAGCTTTGGTTGTGCTGCATTCAGTGTCTTGGTGTATATTTTCATAGAAATCTACCCATGTGATGCACAGAACTAGATTTTTCCTCCATGCAGATTTTCTAAATTCTCAGTGTGAATTATTTTCTTTTTTGGGAAATTACCTTTGGAAATCAAGAAACTGCTTGCTAGCAATGATACATCTAAAATATTGCCGTGAAGAGTGACACCACCTCTGAAGTGCAGCATGGGAATGCAGTGGGTGCACTGCTGGCTCAAGGCACAATACTCTGTCATAATTACAAATCTCTGAAACAAGCAGAGGCATATCTTCCCATTCCAGTATCACGATGACATTACAAGAGGAAAAGAAAGATAAGGCCCGCATTCAGGAAAACATGTAAATGTGCTTACCCAAAGAAGACTTCATGCCCTCATTCTTTCTCCTTTCTTACCCCTTCCATTAATCTCCCCTCTTCCAACTCCTTTCACATTTTTTACTATTTAATTTGCCATTCCCAAGAATCTCCGCCACTTACAGAAGTTCATGACAGTTACTCTGCTTATGTACTACATTATTGTCTTACCTCCATTGTGTCTTGGCACAGTTTTTTTCTTTTTCTGTTATTTTCCCATCACAACTGGGTTCCCACTCTTGCTGGGTACCTTGCACTAGCACCATAAATACAGTAAAAATAATGGGCAAATCCTACTCTGTAGAACGTATCAGGTGCCAGCTCCCAGGCTCGGGCTTCACTGACAATCGCTTAGCAAAAAACAAAAGGCAAATTGATACCTGGGACAGATTGTCCCTTCCCTGTTGAGTGCCATTCCTCACACTTGATGGCAGAGGCTACAAGTCTGCATGCACAATGTTGGAATCTGTAGGAGAGAAGCAAATGGATGCATGTTGCCAGCAGGATCCCCTTGGGAATGTGAAGTTGCAAGGGGTATGGTGGGCAGGTAAATCAGAGAATGCTGAGTTGTTAGGGTCTGGAGAAACCCAGCTGTGGGAGAACACACCGAGCAAGAGGTCACGGAGTCTGCCAGAGAAAGATGGTGTCTCCTGTTCTACCCCCATCACCCCCATACGCTGCTGGGCTACCCCAGATTTGCAGTGTCTTACGATGAAATGGGCAAGCTCCATGCACCCAGGGGAACAGTTCAGGGCCTCTCCTGATGATTTCAGTGTGGCAAAATGATTTGAGAACTCTTTTAAAAAACTAAACTATGGATGAAATAGTCGTGTCCCAGGCACTGGGAAAAGCTTTAAGAAATATAAAAAGTCATTACTTACTGAGGTAGTCAACATGGCTTCTTCAGTTTGTGTAACACCAGGTACTTTGCTCCTTGGGGTCTACATAAGAAAGGAAAAGGCTTGTCAAGGAAGGAATTAGAAAATTATACAGCACAGTATCAGCCAAATCAGAACAGATCCCAGAAATCCTAAATCCTGTTCCTGTGATTTAGTAAGTACTAGACTTTTCTTTAGTGAATGGTTTATGCTGGCCACAATAAAGGGGGGGAAACAGCAGATAGGAGGGGTAGGATATTTTTTGTTCTCTCTGTGCACCCATGTCACTTCATGGATCTCTGGTCTTCACCATCCAAGATAGGAATCATGCTTGTTCTGACTTCAGGCTTAGGTGCTACAATCATCTGTCACTGTTGACAGACCTGTTCATACCAGGTCTAACTGGATCCAATCTTGCATTGTTTCCTTTAGGAGCTGTGACCTGAAGGCAAACAAGAGACATGAAACGGCCTTTCCAGAACTAAGTGCAGTTTCATCTTAACAGTGAGAATATAATTGTAACTAGAAAAGTGTCTTACTGAATAAATACCAGTTTCTGTCTCATCTAAAATTTTGGTAGAGTTGTCCACTCATCTCCTTCTGCTGCATGGTGTTTGCGGTCTGCTTCCATCTATGTATCTGTGGTGCTCTGTTTACTGCCATCTCCATCACCAGTAGAAGAAATTCAGATGTAAATATTACAGGGACTGATATCTTCTATTTATCAAGAATGGTGCTTTTATGAAGGTGGGGCATCCCTCTCTTTTGCATACTTTCAGGAATTGAACCCCTGGCTGCCATTTAACTCAGCCCAGCTCATCAACAGAGCATAAAATGTGTTACAGTTAACTCGCAGGTCCTAAACATATCAAGTTTCCAGACAGCTCGCCACAAAGAGTCTCGGCTGGCTGGATGTTTCACAGCATGGGCCGAGGAGGACAGCAGAAGCAGCTTTACATGTGGTACACTCCCAGTGTTAGAGGAGCAGCTCTTGGGAAACACCCAAGCGCATCAGCAATACAAAAGGAAAATGCTTTCAGAGACTTCCCTCTTCTGCCTTTCATGCACAGCTAATACACATACTTGTTATCAATGAAATTACACATAGTATGTATGTTTCTAGTACTGTATGCATAATTAATAAAATAATAATCTAATTATAAGATACTGATTTCAGCTAAGAGTTGAGAAATTTCTGAAAGGTTTGTAAGTGGGTAGCAATCAAATTTCACTGTGCTCATGCTTTAATTTATTCTTCCCACACAGTATAAATTAACTACTGGCAGGAAAGTAGTTCACTATAGGGCAGAGCTACCCTACAATGCCTAGGTGCAACAGCGACCTTGGAAAGGTCTGAGAACAAAGTTACTGTGTGTGTAACAGCAGCCTTTGCTCTTGGTGTAGCTGCATAGGGATGCACATGAAGTAAGTGCATCAGACAGGCTGGGATTTGTGTTTAGAACACTGCTTCACTTCTAGATTTGGGCCAATGACTTTTCAGGGGATGAAAGATTTGTCTACAGTGCTTTTTTTTGCTTCTGAGGAAATTAATACTTTTAACTCTTAGGAGAACAGCAGCAAAAATGTTCTTCCTTCTGAAATGTGGTCCTGCTTGACTCTCGTGTTTTTGACACTTTCCAGCTAAGTAGCCGCAACCCTCGTGAACTGTAAGCCACACACACATTCCTTTACATGCATGTCATAACTGTGATATAGATCATGTAGTACATTTTAAAATTACACACACACAACCATATTCTTCATCATCTGAGCTCTGCCCAAATTAGCAAGTACAGCAACTCACACCCATCAGCTACTTCTGGTTTGGTTTGCTGCTGCCCTGACTCATCAGCTGCTTCTGCATGTAGAGTCTCATGACTCAGAGGCACTACGGAGTGCGGAGGAGGACACAGCATTGCTTCAGGCCACCTTTTCCTTACTGTTCTTTTCACCCAGATTTCTCTCCTCACTCAACTCCAGTCTTTCAAACTTCACCCTGAATGTAAACAGCCCCCATCCTCTTCACCCCACTGCATTGAGCACTGATCCACACTAAGTCCTCTTTACTCAATTGCACATCTGATTTTCACCACTGCCACAAAGCAATGCTAGAGTCCTCACTGCTGAGCCACATGTCCAAGGAACCATGTTAGGAGATGGGCAATGGAGGAAATATGCTGTGGGGTGGGAGAATGTTACTAGTGGCCGTGTCAGATAAGCTTTGACTTGCACCAAGCTGTGAAAAGAGATCTGGCTAAGAAAGGAAGGAGAGGAAGCTGCAGGGCATGCACTGGATGGGAGACTCTGGCATGTGGCACTGTCTGGATAACCTAAACAGAGTAACAAGTTTGCTGAGGACCTGGCTTGCAGTGCCAAGCCCATCTAATCACTACATCTCCTACTGTGAAATCTTTAATAACTTAAATGAAATTATAGCTGTTAGACTGCATGTTCCTCCAATGCAGATTGCAACAGTCAACAACCAAGTGCTTGATCTTATACTCTTGTGCATTAAGTCCTACTCTCTACCTGCTTTCTTCCCTGGGGACACTTCATTATGGGTTAGACAGCTAGAGCCCAGGGAAGCTGATAGGACTTCTCCAAGCCCTCAGTTTTCTATACAGTCCTGAAGCAGCGCCAGGACCAACAGGTTTGCTTGTTCCGCTGCTGATGAGCACTGCAAACAGCCCTGGACTGCTGGGAACACCCTCTGTACGCCAAGGGACAAGCACAAGTGCAGCAGCACCCAGGGAGGAACCACCCTCAGTTATTTCACTCTCATTTGAAAGACAGCATCTTTCCAGAAGTAAAGAACTATTCTTCCTTGAAGTGAGTGTCCACCCAGCACTTTAAATGCAAAACCAGTCCAGGATTGTGTTTCCTCTTGCCTTATAAGTCCACTGCCCCTCATTATTACTTACAAACAGGAAGCCAAAAAAACCTGAATCACCATAAAAGTGTATCTCCAATCTTATTATAGGGAAAGCTATAAGGAGCTGGCAGGTTTCTGAGACACCTTGCTAATATGGTCAGATTAGTCACACTGGTCAGTTACTGAACCAGTGCCACACTTTCCCATCAATATAAAACACTGGAGAGAAGAGGCTTTACTCTCCAGCCTTGAAAACATCTTGTGGTAACCCTGAACATGCCAGAAATACTAAAGAATCTCTAATTCAAACAGACTAAATGGTGACAGTATACTTTTTCCTATATTATGACCCATACAACTCCTAAAAAAGTGAGGATTAATACACAACTGCCAGTGGGAGTCCAGGGCTCAAATCCCACAGCAGTGGATGAAAACTCTGGCCTCTGACCCAAGCGCTCTGATTTGACAGGAGCTTTGTACATAGCACCAAAGTACAAAGCAAAGCACAAGTCAGTTTATTTTGTTGCGCTGCCAGGTGCATCTGTTCACTTCGGCATTTGCTGGTGGGAAGGGAGGGGACAGAAAGAGAGACCTGTTATGTTTATTTGCCTCATTTTGGATTCAGCCTGACTGAGCACAGTTTCAGCAATCCATACCCAGTTTTAAGTGAACCCTACTACAGAGGGCACATTTAAAATTAGCAAATCAGTGGCACACATTTCCCTGACCTGTGAGTCATACTCCACATGAATACCACTCCAACATTACAAAGGTGAAGGATGCTCCAGTGGAATATGATAGGACCGACTCTGGGGAAGTGGATTTGAAATGTGTTGTTGCCACATCCATGCTCAGCACTCCACATCAGTCTTTTTTTGAAGTCAAAGACAAATTTTCCATATACTTCCAAGGGACCAGGTGACTCACTACTGTTGAAAATCCCACTGCAATTCTCTAGGAGTCTTGTTTTTTTCTTTTCTTAGCCTATGCTCAATTTCTTATTGATCTGAAAGAATACAAGAGCAGATTCTGGAGCTTAAAATGTATGCTGCTGCATTAAAACCTAGATGTACACTACCTCTACACACTATTTCCCTGAGTAGAAGTGGAGGTCTTGCATAGCAAGCAAGAGATTTTTAGTTGCTGCTAACTGCAGTTGCCTGTACCTGGGCATTGGGGGGAGACTCCAGACCTACAACCAGTGTCTGCTTTGTTTTGAGCCTGTCTTATGTCACAGGCTGGTATCTTCCCTTGTTCCTGAAATAAACATAGGTATTGGAGGCTGCAATAAGATGATTTTTGCCAGCCTGCATGACATTATTATTTACTCAGGCAATCAACTAACTCTAATTATAACTCTGAAATGTAAGTATCTTTTAGCAGGCGGCGTCAGTGGAGCGCGAGCAGCACAGCTGAGCTCTCTGGAGCCTTAGCCTGCACAAATCCTGCCGCCTCAGCCCTGAAGCACACCGCACGTACTGGCACAGACGAGGCAAGAGACCAAAACAGCTCACAGTTGGGAGTCCCTTCCCGATTCCCAGTATCTATTGCACTTAAATGCAGGCTTGGTAGGCCTAGAAATAAGGCCAGAATGAATCATTTTTAGCCCCCAGCCCTCCTCCCAGCTAGTTGGTGGCAGCCGTTAGTAAACAAATGCTTTGTATGTCAGGCTTGATACAAATAGCTGGTGTCTACCAGCCCATACAATGAGGCTGTGTGTGTGACAGCCCTCGGCTCCTGTCCCAGGGCAGGGCAGCACTAGCTAAAGGCATGGTAGGCACTAGCTTCCCTGGAAATGGGCCAGGCGGCAAAGGTCTTAAGTGGCCAGTGCAGGAAAAGGACAGAGGAAACAATTTTCAAAGAGCCCAGACCAGAGAGTTAAAGAAACAAGGGAGTCCCTAGGGGCCTAATCCTGGTAAGGAAGTCTATGGCATCTCCTTGCTGTGGTTCCCTTAGGATCTGTGCACATGCACAGATCTGGAACAAGCTGTCCCCTTCAGCGGATGTAGTCCACCACCCAGCCCCACCAGCGGAGGTGCAGAGACATGCAGTGGCAGGTCAGTGGCTCAGAATCACTGCCCCGCGGTCCCTTCTGCGGCATGCAAAGCTTTGGCACCACGATGAGCCACGAGCACCTGCACTTGGCAGGATTTTCTTCTAGTCAAGTAAACGAAGTTCACCAACCGCTTGGGTGGGCAGGTCACCAGCCTCCCTCTAGGAGTACAACTGTTCGCAGCTGTTGAAGTCAATGCTGTGTTCAATTATTTGCACCCTTTTTTCAACACAAAAGCGGCACTGAGAAAAAAAACATTTTGGGGGAAGAAGAGGGTGAATGCTGCCCAAGAACCTGCCTGTCCACCTCTGCCTTCCTCAGGAAGGCAAATGACCCAGCACACTTTTGGTATTTCTGGGCCCATGCATCTTGCAGAATCTAGCTCATCTGTCCCCATTCCTTGTCAGACTCTGGGCAGCAGCCACGGTGCAATGTTGCACTTTGCTGTGCCTGCTGGCCTCAATTTTGAGTATTTAATGTCTTGTGGCCAAAAGCAGTGCTGTCCCTAGGATGGGAAACATTAAGCTAGACCTTCGGCGTAGTCTGCAATACCTTGTATAGGTTATCTGCGTCCCTTGACGCTGCAGTCAGGGCAAAGCAGGGAATACTTTGGGGAAGAAAAAAAAAAATCACCCCCCTGGTTGGTTTTAGCAAGTGACCTGGGTTTTCAGGATGGAGTCACTCCCTCAAGTGCTGGCTTGTTAAGCAGAAATTACTGTCTCATGTCTTTCCTTTTCCTCTAATGTGACTGGGTGGGAAAGGACTTCATACTTTCTCCTGTCATCAGACCAAAGCAGCACATGACTAAGTGACCAATGACATCCTCCTTCAAACATTTAACTCAGGAAAGAGGAACTTGTAGGAACAGTTTTAGAATAGGGCAGGCAGATTTTATGTCAGCAGAACTGTATTTCAATGAAGATATCCCCATGCAACTCCGTGATACCAGATCTGTAATCAAGCCTGTTTGGGTTGTTTTGGTTGGCTCTACTACCAAAGCTTACAGACCATTTAGGAGAATCCTTTCCCAAAAGAGCTGTAGAATCCTCGTGTGGTAAGCAGTGAGGCAACACAGGAAAAAAAAAAAGGCAAATTCGGGCAATTGAGAGATTCATTTTTAATTCGATCGTGTGATTTATAAAATGATCTAATCAAAGCATCATCTAAACAAAGGGGGCACCTGTATTCATAAATTCTATAAAGGTTTGGCCTAAGCCACCTGCTGAAGATGAAGAGTATCTTAACCTCCTGAGAAGGAAGTACTTGCATTCAGTGATACATGAAGAAATGTAGAAGAATATACAGCCAGGCTGGGAGTGAGGAAAGTGCTCGTCAAAAGAAAGACCCCTCTGTGACTTATTTCTCTTCCACTCCTCTATGTGTCCTTGGCTCATATGATACTTCATTAGATAAACTTCAGAGAAAACTTAACAAAATCCTTCTTTAGAAAAGCAGACTGTTATGCCTGGCAGTGAATCCAAGGGAATATTTGAGATGATATAAAAGCAATATATCTATGAGCCTGTCAATGACACCAGTGACATGGCTTTAAAGTCTCCTTCAATGACAAAAAGCTTCATTTCACAGTAAATAAACATCGCAGCTAGGCTACGAGAATATACATGGGATGCTCCCGCCAAAAAAAGTCATTTCCCTGTAAAGCTTGCCAGCATGGGTAACATGCTGTAAGAAAGAGTGTAAAATGATACCACACTCTACAGCAGCTCCCTGCTGAGTGTCCTCTCAGAAGATGTTCTTTCCCAGGAGCTAAAACCACATTTCTGGTATTTTCTCAGAATCCACTGTTTTCTCTCTCCAGCTTAGAAGATAATACCTGTCAGCTACAAACAAATATTTTTTTTTTTTAATCACAAAACTCAAGCTTGTATTTGTCTTCTCAGTGCTCCTCAGACTTTGGACTTTTCTGTTAAAAGTTGGTTCAAAATAAATATTTAGATGTCTTTTATGCTGCATTTTTCTATGCCTGACAATGTAAAGAATCTGCATGAAGTCAAAGCATAATGTTTCTAAAATGTTAGACAACCATGGGAGCCTACCACCATGAATTTGCTGAAACATTTTCTTTATAATTCAATTTCTAAAAGCTACTGGGTACCACAATGTCAGTGAACCCTGAATGAGCTTGGCAAGCAATAAACTCTACCTCAAGAAGGAATTCCAAGTCAGATTACTATGGGTAAATAGGAAGGAACAGCATTAGCCCTGATAGATGTTTTGAGTCAGCTAAGCAAGGATGAAATGCATTATAATATGGAAAAGTAGTAGAACAAATTCAGAATCACAAACTGTTTCCTTGAAAATTCATGGAAACCTGTGTACTTCCAAAGATTCTATTCAATTTGCAGATGACACCCAGTTAGAAAACCTGCAAAGATGTTGAAGAGATTCAGATGGATTCAAAATGATCCTGACATGTTGGACAACAACTGGAAAATGAGAGTGAAAAAACGAGAGCTGAATGACTTCTCCCAAGCAGAATGTCTCAGCTGCACAAATACCAAATGAGGAACAACTGGCTAGGCAGGAGTCCAGCAAGGGAACGACACACGGATTTTAGTACATTATAAATGTCAGCAACACCCTGGTTGTGTCAAAAAGAAAAAAAAAAAAGGAAGAGCTCTATCATGAGAACAAAACTAAAACATGAAATAGCCCTCTGTACTTCTCAGTCTAGGTAAGACTGCCTCTGGGGGTAATGTCTGTGTCCAGGTTTGGTTACTGTTCTTTAAGAAAGATGTAAACAAATTCAAAAGAAAAAGGGAAGAGCTATAGAACGATCCCACACCTATGATCAACATGTCAAGATGGAGCAAACTGAGTTTCTAATACAGATAAGAGGTATCTCAGGACATACATAAGAAGCTCCAATAAAGTAAAGGATAATAAAAAGAAACTGGAGATACTTTGCTTCCCATGTTTCTTTGGGACAAGGTGAGTGAGTTCAGGGGGAGCAGACAGATTTAGATTAAAAAATAGCAATGATTTTCTAACAGAAAGGGCAGTTTAATAAAACACATCATCCTGAAGGCTCTGGTTTATCCCTCTTTCAAGATCAGCTTACACATTTACTGGCAGGTTGATGCTGTCTTATGGCAGAAGGTTAAAACAGACCAGCACTTCTTGATTATTAAGATAATTTTTTTTTTAAAAGAATCCATGGACCCTCTTGTATTTTACAATTAGCTTAGTGGCTATGAAGAACAAAGCCCTTAAGATACAGCTAAGCTTTACTGTCTTACAATACTTTGATTTTACTATTAGAATTATAAACATCTGGATCTGTAACTGGCAATATTTGGGAACCTATGCCTGCTGACAGGCAGAAACATACTTGCCATCCATGTGGGTGTTGGAGGGGAGTAGGTTAAAAAGAAATGCATTCATGGATGACCTCCAAGCCACCAGCAGCCTACAGACACCAGCCCTCAATGGGACTCCTGAGGTGCCTTTCACCCTATTGCCTTTGATTCTTCAGACACAAGGAAAGGCTCTGATGGTGCCTGGCTTTCCTTCACCATGACTGTAAGCCACACAGACACGCATGCTGATTCATTATGAGAAACAACTTTTCCCTCGGCTTCTCTGGGTGCCTTCCAGATTTTAATGGCTGATAATGTAAAACAGGTCTGGATCTGGCGTATCCTCATTATTAACTACTCTTGAAGACCGGTTCTGAGGACGGCACTCCCACCAGTTCTAATCTGCCTGCTTCTCTGCTCTCAGTGTCCTACTGCAGAAAACAACGTCTTGTTCACCAATCTAGGACAGCAGGTATAGAAAACGCTGGTCTTCA